>PVJI01003391.1:0-124959 GCA_004026765.1 Micronycteris hirsuta
TTGCCTTGCTCCGTAGAGTCTTAGTCCTCACTCAGGGTTGAGAAAACCAAGGCCCAAATAACTTAAAAGCCTTTTCTAATGTCATCCAGCCAGCTGCTGGTTGCGGTGATGATATTTAGCAGGTAGGAATTTTTTTGTTTATATATAACCATGTATAGATGCTAAACAACTGATTTTGGTTCTTAGAGGGGAAAAAAATCCTCCAGTGTGAAAGAATGAACCACTAAAAGATTGTCTTAGGAACTATCTATAGGGTTCAAAATATGTTTAAAATATTCAGTAAGAAAAAAAATCTTTTCTAATCAAGAGATAGCTATGAGTCATTCAAAGAAATCAAATTGTAAGAAGCCAGAAAACTAAGAGCCACTTAGTATAGTGTTTTGCGCTTTACCTAAATTGTGTCACCTGTTCGACCAAAGGACAAACGCAGCAGCCAGAAGACAGCTAATTAAAACAATGCCCCGGGCAGCCAGTGATCTGTTCAGAAAAAATCCCTCTATTGAGGGCCTGGCTGTAGTCTGCTGGGTCTGAGGATATGGGAGACATGTTTACTTACTTGTATTTTGTTTGTTTTTACTCAATGAGAAAGTATTAGCACTCGGCCAGACTCTGATGCGTATTTGTGGGGTATGTGTGTCTAAATATTGTGGTGTAGCCAAAGCAAATTAAGTAGTGAGCAGGTAATTGATGTCTAAACAAAGAGCTTATTGACACCCCAAGAAGCTGTATGTGTGCTCCGACAGCAAAAGCACCTCAGTTCTGCATGTCCTGCCACTTGTCAGTAACTTGCATGACGAGAGCTGACGTTTGTGGAACGCTTGATATGTGCCCTCCCTGGACCAAATTTGGTTACTGTGTTTCATGTCAATCATTCCAAAGAAGTAAGTAGTATCATACATTTTACGGTAGGAGAAACAGAGAGGTTCATGTAGCTGCAAGGGACATACTGAACCCTCAGACCCAGAGTCACCTGCGAAAGCTCACGGCTGGCACGTGAAACTGCCTCACTCAGCCCACTTCTCTGAACCCGCGTTCTCTCTCGTGTGGTAACTGAAGGTAAGAGCAAGGGAGAAGCACCAGAAGAATCAGTTTTTGTGAAAACTTTATAAATCGTTGAGCATTATTCAGAAATACTATGTTATTATCTGTAAAGATTTAAACCAGTGAGAAGCATTTTGTTGTCAAAGCACTTATTTCTGTCCATTGAACAATATTATTAGGTAGTTTTGCTAACATATAATGTATTTTCATCCATTATTAAATGTTTTTCAAATACACCATTGATTATATAGCCAGCTACATCTCAAGCCTTACTTTTCTGTCATCTATCCTTTTTCATAAATAGTCATGCTTGAGGGGACTGAGTAATTAATTTCCAATACAATTATGGTTACATAGTAATACATACCACTTATGGGTCTTCTGAATATTTATTATTTTGGCATGTATATTACCAATTTTCATATCTGTCATTGTTAATACATTAAATTTTAAAGACAGATATGCTTAATATATTAGATGTGAAATGTTGGTACTACACACAAAAAATAGTTTAATTGTTGCCAGTTGATCTGTTTTAGAATCCAAGGCCATGATGAAAGACCTTTGAAGGATTAGATCAAAATATGATATGTTACAGTAAATTAAACTGATGGATTTTCGCCCCCAGATGATAACCTTTTTCCTTCCTCCAAATGACTGCTTAAAGGCCAAAAATATAGCATATATATTCATATATTTTATTTTAAAATGATAACTAAAATCTTTAAACTTAATTAACATTTTGTTATTTTTAATAGGAAGGATTTTATCTAAAACAAATTAATAGAAAGTTGAATACTGTAATACAAAACAGGAGTTAGTGACAAAACCTAAAAATAAACAAATGAAATTAGTTTAATGGGCTTTTAGAAGATGGCTCATAGCTAGAATTTTAAAGTAAAGATTAGTAGAGAAAGTTTTAAGGGGAGGTCTAAGACAAGGAAGAGGATTCATTCTTCTCAGGCTCAGGATCTGATTATATGAGCAATTGAGTTTAGGCATGTTGAAACATGGCTTTTTGGTCCTTTAATACTTACTTTTACTGTTAGGATTTTTATATTTCACAAGATATTTGAGGCTTCCAAGCACCACATCTTTTCCTAGCTACTTCTGTTTACAGTCATCCACAGGTTACTCCTCAGTGACACTGGTGGTTTTTTCTTGTTTGCTTGGTTTTTGTTTTTAATTCTCCTAATGTCTTTTTTATTCTTTTTTCTTTCTTTATTTTATTTTTAAATTATTTTATTGATTATGCTATTACAGTTGTCCCATTTCCCCCCACTTTATTCTCCTCCATACTGCACACCCCCTCCTACCCGCATTCTCTGCCCCCCCTACCCCCGCTTAGTTCATGTCCATGGGTCATACTTATAAGTCCTTTGGCTTCTTCATTTCCTATCCTATTCGTAAGCTCCCCCTGTCTATTTTCTACCTACTATTTATGCTACTAATTCCCTGTACCTTTTCCCCCATTCTCCTCCACCCCTTCCCTATTGATAACCCTCCAAGTGATCTCCATTTCCGTGATTCTATTCCTGTTCTAGTTGTTTGCTTAGTTCATTTTTGTTTTTGTTTTTTTAGGTTCAGTTATTGATAGTTGAGAGTTTGTTGTCATTTTACTGCTCATATTTCTGATCTTCTTCTTTTTCTTAGATAAGTCCCTTTAACATTTCATATAACAATGGTTTGGTGAAAATGAACTCCTTTAACTTGACCTCATCTGGGAAGCACTTTATCTGCCCTTCCATTCTAACTGATAACTTTGCTGGGTAGAGTCATCTTGGATGTAGGTCCTTGCCTTTCATGACTTTGAATACTTCTTTCCAGCCCCTTCTTGCCTGCAAGGATTCTTTTGAGAAATCAGCTGACAGTCTTATAGGAACTTCTTTGTAGGTAACTGTCTCCTTTTCTCTTGCTGCTTTTAACACTTTTCGTACCGCTCACAAGTTTTCTGTGTTTCACGCTCCATCTGTTAAGGACCACATCACGAGATGATTTAATTAACGTGCAGTTTGTCCAATATCATGTGGTCCCTGGTGTATATCTTAGAGATTTCTATGCGGTATGAAATGTGTTGAGATTCTCTCCTTCTCTTTCATCTTGGGTAATGTACTTATGATGTGCCTTGGTGTATGTTTCCTAGGGTCCACCTTCTTTGGGACTCTGAGCTTCCTGGACTTCCTGGAAGTCTATTTCTTTTGCCAGATTAGGGAAGTTCTCCTTCATTATGTTTTCAAATAAGTTTTCAACTTCTCAGTCTTTCTCTTCACCTTCTGGCACCCCTATGATTCAGGTTGGAACATTTAAAGTGTTTTTCTAACCCTTTAAAAAGTGTCTATAAACCAGGTTCAAAGGAGAGTAGGCAGAACAGTTTCCAAAACTGCAAACCACGCCATGACCCACATGCCCCAAATTCGCTTGTTCTGCCACGACCAGGCAGTGATCATCAGTGGATGTTCAATAAGAATTGTTTCCCGGTCGTGGATGTCGTGATAGACCCTCACCTTGTATATCATCTTCGACCACATCAGAAAGAGGGAATCATATTCCTTTATGAATGTGTGATGGGAATGAGAGTGAATGGCAGATATGGAGCTATTCTGGCTGATGAAATGGGTCTAGGGAAAACATTGCAATGTATTTCGCTCATCTGGACTCTGCAGTGTCAGGGACCCTATGGAGGCAAACCCATAATAAAGAAGACGCTTATTGTCACACCTGGAAGCTTGGTGAAAAATTGGAGGAAAGAATTTCAAAAATGGTTAGGAAGTGAAAGGATCAAGATATTTACTGTAGATCAGGACCACAGAGTAGAAGAATTCATCAAATCTCCATTTTACTCTGTCCTGATCATCAGTTATGAAATGTTACTTCGTTGCTTGGATCAAATTAAGAGTATAAAATTTGATCTCCTAATCTGTGATGAAGGGCATCGTTTGAAGAACAGTGCAATTAAGACAACTACAGCCCTCATTAGCCTCTCTTGTGAGAAAAGAATAATTCTGACTGGTCAGTATTTACTTTTGGGAAGATGTGATGGAATTGTTGCCTAATGAACATATAAGACTTGTGTTATGATATTTGGCATCCAAAGAATCCATGGTGTTGGATGGAGTTCATATTAATAAACCTGTGATCACTGAGCCTTGGTAGTATTGAATTTTCAAATCCCTGTGTAATTTTCTGCACCCCAGACTTTGGATTTTGAGGAATAAACACTGGTATCATGGCAAAGAATGTAGGGGATGGCGCTAGTCTTCCTGTGCTTGGTTCACAAATCTTCCATTTATAGCTGTGCAGCTTTGGGCAAGTTATTTAACTTCTCTGTGCCTCAGTTTTGAAGGCAACTGTGAGGCTGATGTGGCCCCTGATGAAAATGAGTTTGACACCCCTGATCTATGTCCTCCAATGAAACTGTCTCATCAGTCAGGACAGTCCTTTGCAATGAAGTCCCAGAATCAGTTTTCTACTGTACCTATTAAATTTAATTTGGAATGCTAGTTGAATTAGAATCTGCTTATCATTGAGAATATTAGTAAAATTGTCCGTGTTCACTAAATAAAATATCTGATTTTCAAATGGGGAAAAAAAAAAAAAGTTGTCCCAGACGTTCCTAAGCCTCTCCTCCTTTTTATGAATTCTTGTTTCTTCATTCTGTTCTGGTTGAATGTTTATTTCTTCCTTCTGCTCCAAACTATTGATTTGAATCCTGGTTTCCCTTCTGTCACTGTTGGTTCCCTGTACATTTTCCTTATTTCATGTTGCATAGCCTTCACTATTTCCTCTATTTTGTGACCATACTCAACCAATTCTATGAGCTTCCTGATTACCAGTGTTGAACTGTGCATCTGATAAGTTGGCTATCTCTTCATCACTTAGTTGCATTTTTTCTGGAGCTTTGATCAGTTCTTTCGTTTGAGCCATTTTTTTGTTTTGGTGTACCTGTTATGTGGTAAGAGGTGGGGCCTTAGGTGTTCACCAGGGTGGGGCAACCCACATCGTTGTGTTGTGATGCTGTATGTGGGGAGGGGTCCGAGAGGGAACACTACTTCTTGCTCGGCTCTCTGCTGGTTTTCAGTCACTTCTCTTGCTACCCATAAGCAAATTGGGCCCTTCTGGTGCTGATTCCTGGGTGGGTGTGCTTGTGTAGGATCTCGTACCCTATGGGTCTCTCCAACAAACTCCTGTGGGGCTGCGAGTTTCTCCTGCTGCCGCCTCAGCCCCCACAGATTTTTTCAGTCAGACGTTTGAGGCTTTATTTCCCCGGCTGGAGCCCTGGGTTTTGTGGTCTGTCTCACTCCCTAGTTGTTCTTCCCGGTTTATCCACACGTAAATGTGGGCCCTCCTGGTCCTCCAGCTGCAGCATTACCGTGAGTCCTCTCTGCCCCACTGCCTGTCTCCACCCCTCCTACTGGTCTGGATGAATGTTTCTTCTTTAACTCCTTGGTTGTCAGACTTCCATACAGTTCAATTTTCTGTCAGTTCTGGTTGTTTTTTTGTTTTTAAATTTGTTGTCCTTCTTTTGGTTGTGCGAGAAGGCATAGTGTGTCTACCTACACCCCCATCTTGACTGGAAGTCTTGATACTGGTGATTTTTTGTTTATGTATTTGTAGGGACAGGCTTTTGTAGGTGCAAGTCCACCTTTTTATAGCCTTTTTACTAATTAAAAAGGAGATGGCAAAGTGATCAGACTTGATTGTCAGCTACTGTATAGTTACAGCAAGTGGTATTTTAAATTTTACCTGTTTTTATTTGTGCCAATTGAGAGAGCTTTTTTGAGTGTGTTGACTTCTTTTAATGTTGTTTTCCATAGAAACGCTCCAGAGGCCAAGTGCTGTTTGATAAAGTATGTGAACATCTGAACTTGCTAGAAAAAGACTACTTTGGGCTTACATATCGAGATGCCGAAAACCAGAAGGTAAGTGATTAAAAGCAGTCCAAGACATTAGGGCTTGAGCTGCTCCTTACTGCCAGGAAGCGAACTTGAGCTGGATTGGTAAATCTTGTCTCCAGCTCCCCTTAACCTCTCACATTTACTATGCTCAGTCCCTATATGTTGTTAATCACCTTATTTCTTCATAAAGAAAATTATTAACAGCTTCTTCCAATCTTGAATATTGTGGAAGCAGTAAGTCAGTGTTTTTCTTCTTCATGCTTCAGTTATTTATGGTTTTAGGAAAGCATTTATATGGTGCTTTTCTGTGATGATATATTTCAATGGCTGTGAGCTGAAAATCAAATACATTGATACTTATATAGAAAACATCTTCAAGGCTGCTGTCCTATTCTTAATTCACCTTATTATTCTTTTGTGTTCCTGCCAAATCAAAATATGAGATGAGTTGTTGGCTAACCTGACAGCTGTCTCATGTAGTTAGTAGGTATTTATTATTTAATGTAGTACCTCTGTAGACTCGAGACTCTTAAACCGGAGTAATGCAGTCTCTTCAGAGATTTACCTCATTAATCCCCACAACTACCTGAAAAATAAGGCAGAAGAAATTGTTTCCATTGTATTGGTGCTGGAAACTGAGTGACAGAAATTTTGTTCATAGATGTTACATGTGCAATGAATTATACTGAATTTGCTGGACAATGTAACTTCATTATTAAACATCTGAGTGTTCTGATGAGGAAAGTCATAAATCCCGAGCAAGCATTCATTTGTCAGGAAAGTCTTCTGTGTAGATTCCTGAGAATTTACAATCACAGAAGTCCCTGTGTGGGACTGAATGGCTAGGACATCATTGTGTCATATTACATGTGTAGTTAGTTTATTCTAGTAACTTGTTTGAACATAGAGTCCACCTTTTTTTGTTTTTGTTTTTTAATTTACTCTGTTTCTCTGCTAGCTTGAATCCCTGAAGGCATTGATTGTAAAGGAAAAGAAGTTTGTTAGAATGAATTGTGGACACCACAGGTTTTCGTTAGACCGATGCCTGGACTCTCGCGAGACCTGGCCGAGGGTACCGGTGTGGGGAAGAGCAGCCTGGAGGGCCTTCCAGCAGCCACTCACTGTCAGACATGCCGAGTGTGTTTCTGCCTGGTCAGCCCGAACTCGTTGTCGCTCTTCTCCGATTCATAAAGCTATCATTTCCTTTTCAGAATTGGCTGGACCCTGCTAAGGAAATTAAAAAACAGATTCGAAGTAAGTTTTTTGGGTTACTGTACGTGAAAATGTGAAGATTTTCAGAGTGGGGTTGTCTGGTGTGAACACAGTGCTTTGAAGAACAGAACAAGATCTCAAATTTTATCTTTGGTAGACTAGTCTAGCTCAGATCAGATTTTTAATGATCGCAACTCAGTAATAAAATGACTTTTGACCTATTCCCTTGTCTGTACACAGATGTGAAATGTGATTTAATCAAGCAATGCTCCAAATGGTGATTAATCATTTAAAAGTTCCAAACTTAATTATTAATGTTATATTAAGCCCAACTGCCACGAAAGTATGAAAGGCAAGCTAAAAGTAATAGTTACGTAATAGTTTAGAAGTGGAATAACAAGTCAGACTAAAGTTCACTGTCTGGTGACAGCCTTTTTCCTTGGTCCCTAAAGGCAAGTTATGAAATGCGTATTACCTAGTAGATAAAACAATTGCATGAGCAACTCACAAAATTGAAATACAAGTAGCTAATCAGTATCAGGTGCTAAATCCTACTAACAGAAAAAATTAAAATGAGGCACATTTCCCCTAGTCAGAGTAGCAAAGATTTTAAAAGTTTAGTAGTACCCTGCACTGGCAATTATGTACACAATTGATAGAAATGTAAATTGGTACAACTTTTAAATGTAAAAGTTACATTTAAAGTACCCTTATTTTTTAATTTTTTTTATTGCTAAATTAGGAATTTTTTTCTTTTCATTTAAAGTGCCTTTAAAAGAAGGTACTTTATGTCAGTATTTATTAAAATTTAAAATGTGTTTACTCTTTAACCCCTAATTTTACTTAGATAAATTTATTCTGTATATGTTTAAGAGAAGAAAATGTGCATAGGTGAAAGTTCATTATAATGCCATTTGTAATAGAAAACTAGAAGCAACTTAGATATCCATTTATGAAGAAATGATTAAATCACTGATGGAATAGCCATACCTTGAAATACTAAGCAGCTTTTAAATAGAATAAAGTAGAATAAATATGTCTTAGCTTTCATTAGTGACACATTAGTGAAACAAATCATATTTGTCTTTAAAATGGTGTGTGTGTGTGTGTGTGTGTGTGTGTGTGTGTGTGTGTGTGTGTAGGGTTGGCCAAAAAGTTCATATGGTTTTTTCCATACTATGGCTCTAGTGGTGCTTAGCTGTCTTTAACTTTTTTCAAAACAATTTTGTTACAGTGTATTGTGACAGCTGCCATATCAGCATGCACTTAAAAAACTTAGCAAAACTGGTGAATTTTTGTGCAGCCATTTTAATATTGAAGATGGAAGAAAATATGTAACATTTTTGTCAGTGTGCTTTATTATTTCAAGAAAAGTAAAAACACAACTGAAATGCAAAAAAAAGATTTGTGCAGTGTGTGGAAAAGGTGCTGTGACTGATTGAACGTATCAAAAGTGGTTTTCAAAGTTTCTTGGTACTCTTGACATTTTGGCCAAATAATGTTTTGCTGTGGGGCTGTCTTATGCATTGGAAGGTGTTTAGCAGCACCCCTGGCCTCTACCCACTAGAAGCCAATAGCGGGAGATAGCCAACATACTCAAAATATCCAAATCAATAAAGTTGTTGGTAAAAATAAAAAATGTTTTTTGTTTTATGGAAAAAAGCTAAACAGACTTTTTGGCTTACCCAGTAGTTGTGTGGAAAAATTATGGAAGCACACAAAATATATTAACAGTAAATAACCTTTAGAAGTGGCATTGCAGTGTTTGGGGGTGAGAAACAGAATTTTAAAATTTTTTTATTTTCAACCTGTGATTTTTAAACCTTTGCTTTTCCCATAAACATGGATCTTTATAATTTTAAATAATTAATTAATGTTTAAAAGCAATTCATTTTGTCAATAAAATCTAGATTAATTTTCCTGAACAACTAATTTTAATTGAATAAATTTAAAACCACTTTTTTAATAAGAACATCAACAGCTTACTAGTAAGAGATACAGTATTTCTAGTGCCTTTGAATGTGCTAAAATGTTAAAATATGCCAATTATTAATAAGAAGTAATTAGTAATGAGCAGTTTGAAATGGTTTAATGCTAGATAGTATCACAAAAGAAGAAAGAAGTTACTGTAGTTCTAGATATTAGAGAGTCTGCTGATTATTTATTACAACTATAATATCTTTACCACAGTTTTTGGGAAATTTGGTGCATTCACTAGCCAGAACTTGGTAATGAGGAGTCTGATAGAAGGAAGTGGAGAGTGAAACCAGGGACAGCTGTCGCGAATTCTGGCCAGCAGGATTCGTATGCCATGGCTGCGTGTAAATAATTTTACACGTAATTTTATAATGGACTAGAAATTCCGGGACCACGCGTCCCCTCCATTATGATCTTGGAGAGGCCCCAAGCCTTGGGTCCAGGGGTTTTTATTGATGATCTCCGGGGCATTACCTCAGAGTGGTATTCATTAACTATGCATAGATTGTAGATTCGCTTTAGGTGGTAGACAGCCCGGAAGGTACATCAAAAGGGTTAGGTAAAGACAAGAGGTGTGGCTGGACTTTGAAAGGATGAGCATCGGTCTAAGGAAGCTAGTTAAGCATTAGCATTTGTTCCTCTGATCCAGGGAGAGATTTTTAGCAAGAGCAAGGTTTTATTTTAAATCTAAGGAACATGCCAGCCTGATTTCTCCACAGGAAATTCCGCTACCCCACTCGTGGGTACATGCATGCCGACTTATGTTCCACGAGAGACCGTGCTCTCATTAGACGTGAAAACATAGGGCTACAATTCCCCACTGCGGGTGCATGAATTTCCCTTAGACAGCTACAGTTATGATACGCAGGTAAAAGCGCTCTTTGCTTCAGAGAGCCATAATAAAAACATGTAAGATAATGGCTGTATTCTAAGACTCTTTCTGTGCAGTTCTTAAAAGGCAGATGTGCTGAATATATCTCCTAACATTTTTGTGTGCCTGAAGTCCTCTGTAGTCATCTAACTAATGGAGTGCTGCTTTGTATTTGGGTGATTTATAATTATGAAGCACATTGAAAATATATTAAATGTTTCACAATAGGTCATAATACTGTTACAAGAAAGGCTGTATAAACAGTCAATTTTCTTTTGTTAGGAATTTCTTTCCTTTAACTTTCCACTTATCCTGTCCCCTACACGTCTTTCTAAGGGAAAAAAGCTAAAGGGACAGTCAGAAAGAACGTGGGAGTTGAAGGATATTTTCGTCATGCAGATCAGGCAGTGGTTGCAACTGCAACAGGAAGAGAACTGAGTGACCCTGGAATTTTTAAAAGTAGAATCTGGTATTTTTGTATCTACATTCCTTATTGTTTTAATACACTAAAATGCCCTCTTTCTGCAAAATTTACATTCACCCAAGGCAGAGAAGTTTTTAATCAAACGATTACAATTATTGTCTCATCACCTCCTCCTCCTAACTATAAGTGATAGAAGGATGTTTCCATTCTTTTTATGCTGTCGTCCACGGTGTGTCTCTGGAATGAGGTCTTCAGGAGAATGGCAGTCAAGTGGTTAAGATTTTTTAAGTTACAAATTTATTAGAAGTAGGAAATTCTGAAATTGAAAAGTTCATATGAAAAAATTCTAATTTTGCTCATCTTTCATTCATACCTGATCTCAGAATTTTTAAATATACTGGATTTTGTAATATAATTATGATATAGTAATTTCATGATATAAAGTACATGATAAGTACTTTAAATATAAATGCAGTATATTTAAACATTTTAAGGTTTGGCAGGCATAGGGACAGAAGTATAATTTTTTTCATAAGGACGAACTCTCCAGTTTTACAGTCTTCTATTTATCATAAATTTGAGATTTAAAGTCCTGTCAGCGCTATAGGAGTGTCCAGTCAGCGCACGCAGACCGCTCCATCCCTGCTGCTCACCAGGCCACCGTCTGAGCAGACCCAGGCCGCACGCCCCTCCCGACATGGCCAGGTCCTCCCCATCGACCTGCTCTGCCATATTCTTTACGGGGATACAGATTTGCGCTTTAATCTGCCTCTGTCGTTGTTTTCAAGCTTTGTGATCCATTTACAGTCCATTTAACTGGATTATTTTTTCTCAATTGGAGTATGTATGGTAGCAATCTTAAGCTTTCTCACTGTTTCAAAATAATGTCTTATGAAACCTAGTAGTTATTTAGGTTGTGCACTGAGGAGAGTAGACTCCTTAGAATTAGTGATTTTCAAAGTGTGATCCCCAAGCCCAGCTGCATTAGAACAACAAGGAGGTTTATTAAAAACGCGGGTTCCTAGGCCATATTCCAGATCTCTGCAACAAAGTGTCTGGGTGGAGCCCAGAAGTTGACATTTTCAGTAAGCGTCTCAGGTGCTTCTGAGGCCCACTGTAGTCTGAGGCTCACTTTCCTGGAATGGGGATTTTTGCGTTGAAATAGCTTTCTTACACTTTTAATTTTAGTTTCTAACTTAGAGTATTTACCTTGAATTTATTATGAGATTCTATTGCTAAACTAGTCATTGGATTCAAGGCATACTTAGAAGTGGATAAAAATTATAAAACAGTAAATCCATTTCTCATAACTGATTCATTAGTTTTAATTCACTTGCTTGAGTGGGGGAGGGGGAAGCCAGCTCTTTTTTATGAACCTCACCACGAACAGGCATGGACGGACTCATTTTAGCAGGACATGAATAAAAATCACCAGGAAAGTAAAACCAAATCAGACTTTTTATAATAACGGGACTTTTTTCAAAATGGTGGGAAAATAATCACTAGAAATACATTTGATTGACAGGTATTTTATGGATTAGAATTCTAATAGATCATGTTTCAATAATGTTTCTAAGTGGTTTTAAAATAATAGTAATCACCCAATTATACCTGGTCTATGCCAAATCCTTTTATGCCAGGGCACACTTCATGGTAGTGTCCTGCTGTCCACATTGTAAGTGTAGCATGAATGGTGGTGTCAAGAATAAACTAGAATTAATAAATAAACCTAATGTAGGTAACCTAGGCAGGTGAGTATTTGTCACGTATAAAAGAGAATAGTGCAAAGAAAGAAGCTAGGAAGTATTTACAATACTGTCCCTTTCTTCTGAATGTTTGGGAAGGGCTCATAGAAAAAAAATGGACTTTCCAGAAGTTACCTAATGGGCAGAAGGGAGTGTTCGGAAGTCTCAGGAGAGGATTGACCCTGAAGAGCTGAACTTTGAGCCCACAGAGAGTGAAAGGAAGGCTTCATACGTGACGTAGATAAAAGGCTTCCGGTGCAGAAGCCAGGGAGACTTCCTGGAGGGAATTTTTCAGCAGTGCATTCAGAATCCCAGCAGGGCCTGTGCTGTGACCCTGTTAGTGTGGGCACTGGGTGGGGGAGCAAATTTATGCAGCATCCCAGTGAAGGAACACCCAGACTTCAGTAAATCACTGCATTAAAAGGCCAGAATAAAAAGACAAGATGAACATGAGTAAGTTAAAGAAGTGACCACATAGAGATGAAAGGTAGAAAAGAAGAAGCGGTTGTTTTTTCATGTTTATAGTAATACACCGTAACGATTAGAGGTCATATCAGGAAATGGAGAGTTTAGTAAGCCTTAATGATGTTTCAAGTATACGTGCAGACGGTACAGAGGAGCGGGCGCCTGGGAGCTGTCTTCTGAAGAGGCCGTACGTAGGTGTTTCAGGATAAAGAATGGCAGCATGTAAGGAGGACCTGTTCAGTTCATGGGCTGAGAGGGAGGTGTAGAAACTGGTGATGCATAGCAAATACATTCAAGTATCTTTTTAATAAAAAATTTCCCTGAGTAAGAAAAGAATTTTCAGCAGCCCATAGAGCAGCCTCCTTAAATACTCACTGTAAGAAACCTTCCCCATAAAATAAAAATACCTTGAACCGTCCCTTGACAGGTGTTACAATGGGATTTGACCTGTAATAACCAAGCAGAAAGAACAGAGGAAATGGGATTATGCCTGTAATGTTGGTATGTGAACCATCCAGAACTTCATAGCAGTACATCTAGTCAATTCCAGACTTGTCTGATTGAGGATTATCCATCCACAATGCTCACCTTTCCCCTCCTCTTCCAAAGGCTTACCTTTGTCCCTGAGAAAGGGAGGGAGTTCCTTCAATTTTCCCCTAGTTAGCAGTTCCAGTAAAGGATTCGATCGGTGAGAAGATTAGAAACTAGGTAAAGTTTTGGACTTATCTACGGATTTCACATAACAGAGACTTCCATGTTTTCCATGGATAATCAAAATTTGCCTGGGTATTAGAACTTGGGGTTACTGTAGCTCTAGTTATCATAAGTGTAAAGGGATTTTTCTAAGGTTTTATTCGAACTTTTTTTCTCATCTCTGCAGGTGGTGCTTGGCACTTTTCATTTAATGTGAAATTTTACCCACCAGACCCCTCTCAGCTATCTGAAGATATCACCAGGTATTTGAAAGTTGGCTCTGAGAAGGCAGGCATCTTGGGAGAGCTGTGGTTCTCTTAAATTACCCAGAGAAGAGCGTGCTTCCGTTTAGTAACCTTATAATCATCCACGCTAAAATGGTTAACAGAAGGCAACTCAATGAGAGCAAACTTGCAATTAGAAGATTTGCCAGATCATATCTGTTTCTAGTTGAATCTGGTGCTAAGCTGACCCTAGTGACAAGACATGCAGAATTGAGATACTGTCATCTGGTCACCACAGCCAAACTGGATGGGATTCAGCCTTAAATAATATAGCCATTCTTAGTGCTCATACTTTAAAACTTAGAGTAAAAAAAAGACGCATCTTTGGATGCTTATGCCTTTCGTATAACCATTCTGGTACTTGAAAGTTCTTTAAAAAACACACGTGCATGCACACATGTACGTATACAGATACACATAAACACATGTACACTTAAAAATTTACTACCTACAAGGGAAATAATTTATTTTCACAAGAGAAGACTTTAAAAAAAGGCACACAACAAAAATATCCTGGCATGGTAACTGAGCTTTGTGAGAAGCTGTCCCTTTATGCAGCTGGCCTGGGTGTGATGCGTCCTTGACTGCTCTGCATTCCCCCGGGAAGCCCCGACTCTCACTGTGGTTGGTGGTGCGTTCACAGCCAGCCAGAGTGGCACTGTGCAGGGTGTGCTGAGTTTCCTGTGTCAGACTCACTTCCTGGGAGGGCTTTTCATAAAGGGGGAATTACTCAAAAAGCTTCAGTCTCTTGGAATGATTACAAATAATTTCAACAGGCATTTTAGAAGAAGGGTGAAAACTAGATCCAGAGTATTTTTCTATGTTTGCGTTAAATTAGAAAATTGATAATTTCTGGAAAGAAGGGAAAGTTTCGTCAAAGAACATGTATAAAGGACCCATGGACAAAGCCAAAGGAGGGTAGGATTGAGGGTGGGAGGCGGGGGTGGGGGGCATGGGGGAAGGTGGTGGTGGGAAAACAGAAACAACTGTATTTGAACAACAATAAAAAAACGATGGAAATTTTTATAATTTCTCTAAGAATACTCTTTAATAATATTGAGGAACTATTTACTTGTGGCTCTAGAGCCTATACATACCTGGATTTGAAATATAGAGCGTGGTTGTTTTCTATTTGTGTAGTGTTTGCAGAGCCCACGGAGTAATTAGAAAATTTTATATCTGAATTACACATAGTTTGCTTATATCATTAACTTAAAACGATATTTATACCTTAACGTTTTTATAGTCCTCAGCTTCAATAGATTAACTATTCATTTGTTATATAAAAGGTACAACGTGTGTTTTATTATTATACCCATATGCTGGGCCATGAAAGGTATTGAAACCTATTAATGTCAATACTTACCTTTGAATCTTCCAGAATTAGTATTATATCTGTAAACCTTAAAGCAAAATAACAAAAGGTACAGCTGTTGATGGAAATATTTTTATGCTATCTTGTCAAAATTATGTGGAAAATGTTTTACAGTTCCCAAATTTAAAACTGCTTACAGTGACAAGATGATCTTGCGGTAGTAATTTTTCAATTAGTCTTCATATCATTTGACTACTAGTTATCTTTAAAAGTTATCTTTAAAAATGAGAAGTTGAAACAGAAATCATTCATTATTATCGAGTCTATCTGACCAGGAATGCAGGAATGCAGGAAATTGAGAGCAGAGTTTATGATGGCATAGATGTTGAGTTACCTGAAATTTTCTTGGTCATATGGCAAGACCTTTAGTAGATATCAAAATGAGACTTCCTTAAGTCTAGTTGAAACTTAATAATTATATTAAAAACATCATTTTTATATTATAATACCCCCAACCAAAGATTTCAGAGAGTGTCTTGGGAATTCATTTGACTATAAATGTTATTTTAAAAGATGTTAGAGGAGTATGTCTTAAGTTTGTTTTTTTACTCTGTACTTTATTAATAAACCCTGTTTTATTATGAACATTGACTTGCCTTTAGATGCCCTTAAATATTGTATTTTTGTGGCCAAATATTTTTCCTCTTATATCTAGATCAAAATAGAGATGATAGAAAATTTGTCGTCTACTGATTCTTCAGTAGGGAGAAATTGCTTACTAAACACCATGAGCTGAGTGGTCTCCTTTTCCTGGATCCCAATGCTTGTTTTTTGCTTTGTCCTTTTGGCTACCGGAAGGTACTACCTCTGCTTACAACTGCGAGATGACATCGTGTCCGGAAGGCTGCCCTGCTCCTTTGTCACCCTTGCCCTGTTGGGCTCCTACACTGTCCAATCAGAACTTGGAGACTATGACCCAGATGAATGCGGGAGTGATTACATTAGTGAGTTCCGCTTTGCGCCAAATCACACGAAAGAACTGGAAGATAAAGTGATCGAGCTGCACAAGAGTCACAGGTCAGTGGCAGAAACCCTGAGGACAGTGCATTTAAGTTGTGTCTTGATGAATGAGCATCACTTTTACTACCTACTTTTCCCAGGACTGATTTCAGTGGGACTTCAGCAGAGTAGGGTTCTCCATTGGGTACAGTTCTGGGACAGTTAGGTTCTTACTTAGAATATCTATTTATAAAGTTTTCTTTAAAAGCCACTTTATTATATTTCTTCCCTCCAAGCCCAGAGCTGCTGGGGCTTCTATGGGGGCTCGCTTATCACATAGCAAGGGAGCCTAGTAGGAAATATTACAGCCTCACCAGGTAAACGAAAGTAGTGTTGTAACATTGTTTTTTTCCTATCAGAGGAATGACGCCAGCCGAAGCCGAGATGCATTTCTTGGAAAATGCCAAAAAACTATCCATGTACGGGGTAGATTTACATCATGCCAAGGTATGCATTGTTTGGGTTTTTTTTTTTAACTTCATGTATTTATTTTTAGAGCGGGGAAAGGGAGGGAGAAAGAGAGGAAGAGAAACATCGATGTGAGAGAGAAACATCGATTAGTTGTCTCTCGCATGCACCCCAACCGGGGCTTGCACCCACGGCATGTGACCTGAGCAATAATCCAAGTGGCAGCCTTTGCTTTGCAGAATGATGCCCAACCCACTGAGTCACTCTGGTCAGGACAGTGTGCATTGCTTAAATCCCAAACTTTCAATTTTATTTAATTCAGTGCAGTTATTGCCATAAGCTGCTGATTTTTTACTTCAGTGTGTGTAAACCAAAACTTTGGGGATTCAAGTCTGTGTTTGCAAAGATAAAGCAAATTTAGCTCTCTGATATTTTACTGAGGGAATATGACTGACATCATGACTCATGGTGTCAGGCAACTGAAAGTTCTCAGTAGTCTGCCTCTGATTACCTGTTCATTCGGTTGGAAATTTATCTTCAAATAATAAACTCTGAGCTCTCCCTGACTTTCCCAGCTCAGTTGTATCTCCCACTTTGTGCTAAAACATGCCCTTTGCTCCTGTCAAACCCTATTTCTGCCTTTTTCGTAAAAGTGCTCATTTTGTCTGCACACTCCTGCTCCTTTCTGTCCATCTGTCTGCATGCCTAATGTTCACACATAATGGTATTATGTGTAAAGTACTCTTTGTGGCCCTGTTCTGGTTACCCACCAGGCACTCAGTGAATTCATGTGAAATTTAACTCCCATCTCTAAAGTTGAGGTATTCTGAAAAATAACCTGTACTTTGAAATAACATCATTAGTTTTGAAGTTCAAGTAAAGTTAGCCACCCAAGCTAAGGATTGACTGTTGACTGATGATTGGTGAAATGTTAAAGTGTGTCTTGGCGATGGTGTCTTGGGAAGAAAAAGTTGGCGTTGGACTGAGGGTGAAGGTTATAAGGATGCTTAGAGCAGCTTTTACTCCATGCCATGCTTTTTCTAGAATCTCCGTATTTTTCAGAGGTGAAAGAAGGAGTGTACGGACTATTAGTCTGGTATTTGAACAGCTGTGAGTAAAGTACTGTGGCCCTGGCTGGGTGGCTCAGTTGATTGGAGCGTTGCCCATGCACCAAAAGGTTGTGGATTTCATTCCCATCAGGGCACGTACCTGGGTTACAGGTTTGATCCCTGGTCGGGGCACTTACAGGAGGCAACCTATTGATGTTTCTCTCTCACATCCCTATTTCTCTCTCCCCCCTCCCTTTCTCTCTCACCTCCCTCACGCCTCTCGCCCCCTTCCTCCCTCCCTCTCTAAAATCAGTGACTGTATCCTCTGGTGAGGTTTAAAATAAATAAATAAATAAAGTACTGTGAACGTACAGGCAAGCTTTTATGAAAAGTAATATCATCAGAACATGAGAATTTTGTTAGGATCTTAGGGATGGATTCAGTCACTTCAGCGGTGTTAAAAGATCACTGTTTGTATTTGAGGGGCCTTTTCTTCTGATACAGGCAGATGAGATAGCATTGCTACGGTTACGGGAATGTGCCTGTGCTTCTAATACACAGAGTAGCCACCAATTTCGTGGTCTTGGACTCACAAGAACATGCAGTTAACAGGCTTCTAAGCAAGCAAGTATCTTACACAGTCAAGTTTGGGATCAAGAAATTAAGAGAGTTTCAGCTGACTCTGTTCAGGGAAACAACTCACCAGCCCTTAGGTCCCATGGGAGGGAAATCTATGATTTGTAGGTTCTGTTGATGCTACATGCGGGCTTGCTCCTTGGACAGTGTTTGGGGAGAGACTAATCCTCAGTGGATTTGGACCAGAAAATGGTGGCCAATAAGTAAATGCAGGTCTGATTGGTTCTGTCTGTGGATCATTTCATACATCACACAGGATGAGCACTTCCAAGGGCTGAAGGCCTGAGCACTAACGAGCATAATCTCCGAGACTTGGCTGGGCTTATCCCAGGGATGGGCTGGTGCGTTATGCCAGGCTCTTTGACATTCATGCGTAATTAGTGCAGCAGGTGTAGCTCTGTTCACTTGCCAGTTTGTTATTACATTTTTTCACTTATTTTGCAGAGAACAAAGGCATTTTATATTTTATGCCAGATATAAGGCAGGATGAGAATTTAAAAGGAAAATAAGGGGACACGCTGATAAGATTTTCTCTTGGAGTTTTTCCTTAGTTGACTAAAAGATAAGGAAACAAGAAGGAAGTAAAGGTAGCCTGAACATTTGAGTGAATCGAAAACTGTTTTGAATTACATTATACATGATGATTCACTTACTGCCCAGGAAGAATAACTAAATGAAAGATTAGGGCATGCTTTCAGGGAAGTGCAACTCAGGATGTATATGTTTCCATCAGTGAAAATGAAATCACTTAACATTGCTATAGCTACTGAGTTAAAATAGAGAGCTGTAATAATATGATTTGAAATTATGCCAACTAAAAAAGAAAGAGAATTAAGGAAGTGCAAATACAGCCCGTTATAGGAATTTCATCTGAATATTAAGTATAACAAATGGTTCGGTTATGGACTCCACTTTCTCATGCATCCACACTCTGTCATTTTAAGAAGGAAATTTACTGAATTAAATTATAGCTAATTTCCGGTCATAACAGGGTATAAAAGGCCCTGGGCTTTAGGACCTATTTAGTAATTCTGAATTGCAATCTTGAACTCCACAGCTCTATATAAAGAATAAATACCCACATCAGATGAAGGTCCCTTGTTTTGTAAAACCTGTTCTAAATGCTTCTTTTCTTCCCCCTTGGGAAGACTGTTTCTGCTTGTTTGTCATCCAGTTAGTCTCAATAGGCTCTGTGAGCATCATTTATTTCATATAAGATTCTAAAATTTAGATCTAAATTCATATTGGATATCCAGTGGACCAAGTGATAATGAAAGATGGCAAAGTTTAAACAGTGGTTTTTATTTATTTTTTTAAAAGATTTTATTTATTGTTAGAGAGAGGGGAAGGGAAGGAGAAAGAGAGGGAGAGAAACATCAATGTGTGGTTGCCTCTTGAATGCCCCCTACTGGGACCTGGCCTACAACCCAGGCATGTGCTCTAACTGGGAATCTAACTGGCAGCCCTTTGCTTTACAGGCCCATGCTCAGTCCACTGAGTTACACCAGTCAGGGCTAAACACTGATTTTTAAATTAAGAGAATAGCGTGCCCATTTATTTTAATTATGAGAGACTGAGAGTGTCCAGGTCTGCCTTCAGTACTTCCTGCTACAGGGAGCATTAAATGTGTTCACTGGTAGGGAAACACACATGTCCCTTAGAAAGGCTGCTGATAGAGTTTTTGACGCAAAAGATTTATCAAACTAACCTCAATACAATGGACAATGGCAGAAAACTTGAGAAAAAAAGTATCATTTTGTTGTTGTTGCTTTGTGATTGATGGAGACTGTCATCCAATTTAATACCCCACTTGCCTGACATTTTCTTTCTTCATTTGCCAAACATGTAATGGCTTAACGCATGCCAGGTAAGCACTGCATCGCCCTGTGGTTACAGAGATTAAACAGAGCTCCTGCTTTCAACCAGCTATAGTCCCGAGGATACGGAATATCGGTGGGAGTTTACTGCAGTGCCATTTGCTGGGGGTGTGCTGGATACAACAGAATGACCCAGGCCACAGAGAAGTTCATGTCGGAGGTGCAAGGAGAAGAGGAAAGAAGCAAAGGGGCCTTCCTGTGCTTCCCCATGAAGGGATTCTCTTTCCTTGTGATTGAAAGACACATGAGTGATTTAAAAATAGATAAATAATGAAAAATATTTTAAATGTTCTTTCCCTCTTTTGTTCAAAGGAGTATTTTCTAAACTTTATGTTCTTTATCAAAAAGAAAGTGAATCCAAGAGCAGTTACTCAAACAGTCTTCCGTCATGCCTGCATTTCTGCTCACGGCGGGACGTGGCCGCCTCTGAGCTGTCGTGTGAGCAGATTGGCTGGTTCCAAAGGGTCAGTAATGCCAGCTCCTTGTCAGCATCAGGTTATAGCTCTTTAAATGCTCTATCAGATTGAAGCCCTTGGGAAGTGGTGGGCAGTTACTGGTCTTGGAGTTCTCCTCGGATTTTATTCTGTTGTAATATGCTGCCTTCGAGCCTTTCCACTCCTGTAATTTCATGTCTAAGGGAGAGATAATGTTTCAAAGGTAAAATACTTCTTTTTAAACTGATTATAAACTTACATTTCCCAGAGATGGGCCAAAATACTTATTTTTGATTCTGGAAATGTTCACTTTGTACCTTGCACTGACAGAATTTAGAATTAAATTCCCACAATATGGATGAGTCAGAGTCTCCTATTCGGATTCTGCCATTTTCCTTTCCCCTCTCTGCTGGTGCTGCAGAGGGACTCAAAGTGGCAGGTCTCAGTTTTGCCTCCTATGTAACCCCTGCTTCCAACAGCCAGTGGATGGGATGGAGACTGTGCCTCACACACAGTCCTGCCTTTGTCATTTGTTTCTGCCCCACTCGAGGCCACCCTGTTCGTTTTACCCTGATTTCACCTGCACACAGCATTTAGAGGGTGTAGACTACACATGGTATGTCTCCTGAACTTTATATAACATCTCTGATGACCTCTGGGACCTCTGGGCATCATGCATCCTTAGGAAATTACCAGAATGTAAAATGTGCAAATAAAGCAAATTGCAAATGTAGCATGATCCCACTTTTGTTATAAAAGACTTAACTATACAGACACGTAAAATGTATCTGTATGTGAATCATATTGTTAAGTGTGATCACCACTGGGCAGTGTGTGTGTTGGGGGCTGGTTAGGGAAGTGCATTTCATACTTAAGGAACAGAAAAACTTTTATATTTAAATTTTATTCTGACAATAACAAAATACAAAAAGATTGAGGCTCTTTTTAAAGGAACAAACTTTAAAACACACAAGAAAAGATATGGCCCCTCTCTTAGTATTCGTATTAGTCAAGAGTGCTGCCTCTGGCCCTGGCTGGTGTGGCTCAGGGGGTTGAGCGCTGGCCTGCGAACCAAAGGGTCGCCAGTTCAATTCCCAGTCAGGGCACATGCCTGGTTGTGGGCCAGGTCCCCAGTTGAGGGCACTTGAGAGGGAACCACACATTGATGTTTGTCTCCCTCTCTTTCTCCCTCCCTTCCTGTCTCTCTAAAAATAAATAAATAAAGTATTTTTTTTTTTTTAAGTAGTGCTGCTTCTGGAACCAAGCTGCCCAAATTTCAACTGGGACAGTTAACCAACCCCTCCATATCTGTTTCCTCATATGTGAAATGGGAATAATAATAATAGAAACTACCTCAAAATATCCTAGTGTATATTGAAAGAGTTAATATATGTAAAGTGGTTAGAACAGAGCTTGGGACCCGATAACTGAAAATTGCAGCTATCATTTCTGTTATTAACACACCTTTCATCTGGTTGGCATTCTCTATGTGCAGTGTTTCTGTGGTAAGTCTGAGATACCTGGGTGAGCACATTTTGCTCTTACAAATCTCTGTAGTGATAAATATCTTCATTGAAAGGGTATTATTTAGTGGTGATGCTTTTTAAAATGACTGCAGTATTTTTCTTATTTAAATTAGAGCTATAGGTAGTCGGTTATAGGCTCTGACATAGAGGCTTTAAATATCATATTTAGCTAGCAGTAAGTGGAAATAAATGAGAAATAAATGAGATACTGATCCTTTATTCCTTGCTGCTATTTTCCAGGATTCTGAAGGAGTTGAAATTATGTTAGGAGTTTGTGCAAGTGGTCTGTTGATATATCGTGACCGACTGCGGATAAATAGATTTGCCTGGCCTAAGGTTCTAAAAATTTCATACAAACGGAACAACTTTTACATTAAGATCCGCCCTGGAGAGGTAAGTAGACCCAAATTTGCATGTACATTGAGGAAAAGGTAATTGTTAGCAAACAAAAATTTAAATTACCTGCTCACAAGTTCTCAACATCTCATGACATGGTGGGTTATATTTAAATGCCTAAGAGAATTTATTGTAGGTTTGTCCAATAAACAGGAAGGAATAAAATGTTCTTCTTTTTTTATTATTTTAGTTCAGTTTTCCCCACAGTATACATTAATTGAAAGGGTTGTTTTTACACATTTTAATAAGAAATCCAGATTCATGAATATTTTGTATATTTCAAGCTGTGGTATAAAAGAAAGTCTTAGCCATTGACCCTCTTTGTGAATAAAGGATAGATTTCTTCCTACCTGTCCTGTTATGTTCCTCTGCTCTCTTTTTCTCTCTGTCCTTAAAATCTGATAGCGTCCTAAAGTGAGTTGCTTAGAGATACTGTGCATCGAGGTACAAGAAAGATTAGAATAAGGGATACAGAATGTAAATTATGTAAATGTTCCACAGCCTAATACATTTCCACCTTTTTTACAACCAGAGGCTAATGAAGGAGTCAAAACTAATCCTTATTCCTTGGGCAACAGCGTCTATAAGTGACTTACATTTGTATCCTCCTTAGTGGTTTATACATAATAGGTAACAAATATCTGCTATTATCTGCTTAATAGATAATAAATATCTCCACTTCTAATCAGTATGATTAATACAAATGGAGAAAAAGCTCTAGGATTGCAGCTCATTTATGTCTCTGAACATCTTCTGGCATAATATAGAATTATCTCCTGTCTTCAAAATCAACCTACCCAGTGGTGGAAAGTACAATTAGAATATCAGACTGCAAAGCAAGCCGTTATGTTTAGTGTAAATACAAAATCATACTTATCTGTAGAGACTGAAATAATCTGTAAGCTTTTCATGTAAATACCTGAAATTACAGTAATTTTAAAAATATTTCTAAAAATTGCTTATTAAACTTATAACTGATATAAGTGCCCTGGCTGGTGTGGATCAGTGGATTGAGTGCTAGCCTGCAAACCAAAAAGGTCGCCTGTTCGATTCCCAGTCAGGGCATATGCCTGGGTTGCTAGCCAGGTCCCCAGTAGGGGGCGCTTGATAGGCAACCACACATTGATGTTTCTTTCCCTCTATTTCTCCTTCCCTTCCCTTCTCTAAAAACAAATAAATAAAATCTTTAAAAAACAACATTTATTAAGCAAGCATTTATTTATTATTAGGCACCGTGTTGGGCATTGGAAATAGAAAAATAAATATGACCTTGTTCTGGCCTTAAGGGACTTGGTGTTTAGCAGAGAAACAGACTCATACACTTAGGTACAGATGAGATAATAGACCATGGACATTCGAAGAGCATAGTCATGAGAGGCCCATGGGGAAAATTGGAGAAATGCATCAGGAGACAGGAGTGTGCCCTGGAAGTTTTTAAATTAGTATGTGACATACTAGATGAATACTTTAAAATGATGGATTTCCTAATGAAATTCAGCTATTTAGCAATGTGGTATGATAAGACCTAAACTGGGGCAGAGGCTCTGGGAATAGAATGGAAGGGGCCAACTTGAGACTTACTGACAAAACAGGCAGAACAGCAGGTTTTGGAGTCCAGATGGGGGAAGGACCAAAAGGTGAGAGAGTCCAGAATAATCAGAGGTTTTCAGTTTGCACTAGAGAAGGCAATGGAGATAGCGTTATTAGACAAGAGAGAAAAAGGGGGCGAATTTCAGAAAAAAAGATTGAAATTCCTTTGGGACAGGTTTTGAGAGGGTGATTCTTACACAGTAAGAAATGTAGGACTTGAACAGTCATCAACTGTATACATTTTATTCAAGGCCTTAGACAAAGAATAAATTACCCAAAGAACAAGAGAAGTTAAAGAAAAAAAAGACCCTATAGCAAAAACTCTGGGTAAGACCACTTTTTGAGAGAGAAGTTAGACAGAAGAGGAACATGGAGATTAAGAATAACACCCAGAAAAAGGGAAAAAGGGACAAAAACAGTCACAGATAACAAGGAGATGAGATTCAGGGTACGTGTTTAACCAGGAGTACCAAGTGCCAAATGTTACAGAGAAGGCGCAGGTAAGAACTAAGAAAAGTGCATCGGGGCTGACAGGCAGGTCCTGTTGTAGCATTTGATGCTCAGGAAGGAGTTAGGAGCACCTGCCAGGTTACGAAGAGGTAAGGCATGGCGTAGCTGAGGCTTCTCATTCATGACGTTTAGCAGTGAGCAGTGAGAAGGTTCTGGCTCAGGCAGAAGCAGGCTCAAAGAAAGTTGTTTCCTTCCCCCTTTTTTACGATCATATTTGTAGGCTGAGAAGAATGAGTAAGGAGAAATTGTTGGTGGCACGAAGGCTTTGAAGCCATTACAAGCAACGAATACAAAGCACAGAGATCTAGACAAACATTTAGAAAGTACAGGGGCCTCTATTGGCCTTGAGAGAATCTTCCCAGCTTCTTGCATGAGCAAGTGGACTGTTTTTTAAACCCCTGGCCTTTGCATAGTATGTGATGCATATTAGATGCAGGATGAATAATTGGGTGTGGTTTCGTTAAGATCCATAGTACTCAGGCTTGTCAATTGTGTCTGTTAGCAGTGATTTTTAAGACCACCGCTGCACATGGATGTCCAGGGTGATTAAAAAATTGGGAAAGGCAACAGCAGTTAGAGCAATCTGTGATGTATTTCCCAGTCTTCCCCCTGCCCAGTCCCTCTCAACAAACAAGAAACAAAGGTCAAGCATAAGTATATCTTACATGCCATGCAAAGGACACCTCTCCTTGGTTCTTTGCCACAGAAATGCCTTTTGCTGTTGATTGCATCAGTAATCAGTAGCCAGGTGGCTTTGTGCTCTTTTGGAAACCCTTTACTGTTTAAGATGATTGCCCTCTGGTGGCCTGATGCATACTGTCCTCGGAAAATAAAAAAATAATGAGTATCTGCAATAATAATAAAATGATTGCTCAGGAAATCAGATATATCACTTTGCAAAATCAAATGACTGAATCAACTGAGCTGTACATGCTGAGAAATATGAAGATGTGTTCTCCCAATCTCTGATCTTATATATATCACGAGAGATTAGCATTTAAGGTGATCCATATAATAATGAATAAATAATGTCAGCAATATCTGATATGAAGTTACCATATCTATGATAGAAGCATATTTCCAGACCAGATATTAGGAGAAAATGTCATTCTGAGAACACTATAGAATATAAACCTTTTGTTCATTTCTGTATCTTCCATTTGAAGTCACAATGTCATGGAGAAACCATGAAAATTAGGCTTAAAAATGAGATGAGGACAAATTGGTCTTTGGAAGGAATCCAAATATCCTTTTTTGCATTTAGTTTTCATAAAATCCATAATGGTACATAAAACATTTACTATGGGCATAATGGGATTGTCTCTACCTTCAGCATTTTAAGGAGAGGGACATAAGGAGTTTTTTTCTTTTTAATGAATGAATGTGTATAACATGAATCTGCATATAGCAACTGACTTAGTGAGTAAAGAAGAAAACTGTGGGTGGCATTGTAATTTTTAAAATTATTTGCTTTGCTGTTATTTATTTTTAAACTTGATTCCACTTTTCTATGTTTTTTAAATTTAGTTTGAACAATTTGAAAGTACCATTGGGTTTAAACTGCCAAACCATAGAGCTGCCAAGCGTTTATGGAAAGTATGTGTTGAACACCATACATTTTTTAGGTAAGTAGAGATTATTTTGATTTTTTCCCCTAAGCAAAAATTAGAATGACTGGAATGCCTTATACTAAAAAAGATTGTTGGGAAGAAGAATGTAGAAGCATATCCTTTCTGTTCTTTGAAGTTTGTTGTCACGAGATTACTTAGTTAGAATCCTAAAAGAACTTCTGACTAAAGTTGAAGGGTTTTCCTTAATTTGTTCTATATCTACTCCATCTCCTTTTCCTTTATTATTTTTAGTGTCTTTTTATTGTTTTTTATAGGATGTCGACTTCAAGTGTCCAATCCATTTCTTAACTATATTAGTAATTTCTCGATACCCTCCACTCACTAGGGTCATCAGATTTGTGACTACACAATACCAAATGATCACTGCTCTGCATTATCATCGCCTATTTAATTGCTCTTGGGGTTTATAGAACCATATACTTTCCAGTTACATGGAGTGTGACTTTCCAGTCACTAGTCCAACCCCACCCCCATTTTGCACATAGCCTCTCTGTAACATCCCTAGTTGATATGTACTCTGTGAATTGTGTTTTCTTGTAAAATCAGATTTGTTTAATGTCATGTTTGGCATTAATCCTTTAGTGCACAACGCACTTTACCTTTCAGAACAGAGTAAAAAGTTAGCATTTTAATGTTTGACTTAATATCTTTTCTGGTGTTTTTTTTCTTTAACATCTTTAGATTGTTGTTACCAGAAGCGCCTCCAAAGAAATTCCTTACCTTGGGTTCCAAGTTCCGTTACAGCGGCAGAACGCAAGCCCAGACAAGGAGAGCCAGCGCGCTGATCGATCGTCCTGCCCCTTACTTCGAGCGCTCATCCAGCAAACGTTACACCATGTCTCGCAGCTTGGATGGAGGTAGGCATCACTTACTGGCCCTTCATAATCTTTGATTATGAAGGACGAAACCATCATGAGCTTTCAACCAACATAAATCCTCTCGGGTAGTATGAAGTGGAAAGCGCTCGGTCTGTGGCTGAATGGCAAGTTTTAACCCCCCCTTCTCGAGAAGAAAGTACCTTTGTGAGTCTAATGTCTGTTACTGTAGATTTCTATAAAATTACATAAAAGAATGCTACCTAGGGAATGAAGAGCATAGCTTTCTTAAGCTGGTACCCTGAATTTGGAGAGATTCCTTCATTCTAAATTTTGTAGTCACGTACTCTACGTAAGTAAGCTGGCTCCCTTGCCAGCGTATCTTAAACATAGTCAAGTTTGTCTTAGACAATTTGTTTCCGAAAGAAAAGTGTAAGTTAAATTTATCTCTGTTTCTAAAATGTTTTATGAATATAATGTGACTCTTATAAGTTGATGAGTAATAGCTTGTAGAAAGGATGACATTCAAATAACAGAGCAAAGGGCTCCAAGTTAAATCCTTCTGGTTTATATTAATTACGGCACCAGATGGACTGGGAGGGCCCTGCCATGTGAATGTTTCCTACTGTTATGTCAAATGTGTAAGTAAAATGGGGAGAGAATCAGTTAAATAACATGTTTAAGGAATGGCATAATCATGAGTTTTCAGTAGGTTTTGTTTTGTGGGATGGTTTTGTGTTGCTTCTACAGTTACATGCAGATGTGCTTTCTGCTACAAGACATGGCAGCTGGAGTAATATGTAACTTAGGAACTGAGCCACGGCCAGGCCTCTGTCTTCTCATTCAGAGCACCTGGAGACTCGTTGTTTTATGGAAGACTTATCCTGTGCACATAAAGAGTTAGAAGTTTCGGGCATGTGTGTACAGTTTTAATAATAAACAAAAATATAACTAAAAATAAGTTAATGCTACAGGGGCCTGGGATCACCTTCCTTCTTTCGTTTCTTCCACTGCTCACTGCAGTTCCTGGTACCCTGGTGTGGCTGGTGGGGTGACGGACTGCCTGAATCCCCTGATTAAAAAGACTGTATTTTCCTAATGGATGACATTATTAGCTGTTTACAGAAGACGTGAAAATTGTGTTAATAGTGCTCTGTTATGTATGTTACTAGTGAAGTGGAAAGAACGCTCGCCTGGCGTAGATAGATCAGGCCGAGGTCCAGTCCCTCTGCCTGCGCGGGCGTTGGTGCATGACCGAGGCTCTCCCTGTCTGGTGTTCGCCATCACGTGCAGATTGGGAGCAAGGCCACCTCTGACAGGGTTGTCGCAAAGACTGAGGAAGGCATACGCCAAAGCTCTCTTATTAGATGTAATTATAATTATCTCAATAATTGTATTGATAATTATCCTTATAGGCTTTTGTGAGGTGGCCTAGAAAGTTATTACCATTCTGTATCATCTAAGAGTTTCCCATTTTCAGAATATCTAACTTAGAACCATACTTTTGAAATAAAATGTTTACCAGGACTCTTCAAGTTGGGTCACGATACTGATATATCCATGTTAACATTGAAGTGTTTCTTTCAGCACTGTCTCACTCGCTCTTCTTTTTCCTTTAGAGAATCTCTCTCGCTTATTTGTGTATTCTCTCAGTCAGTGTTGGAGGCGCTTTTGTAGAGTCACACCTTTTCCCCTGGATGCCATCCACTTTGTTCAGTGATGTGTACCCAGGGGGACACATGTGTTGTGAATGTTGTTTTCCTCATGACCTTTTGTGTGATAGTGATTGCTGAGAAGACAGAAGACAATTGTGAAATAAATGTACTAATATCATGCTGTCTCTTCCTCCCTGCCCAAAAGTGATGTTAGTATGTGTTGTCTCTCACTCTTTGGGGTCCTGCCAATTCTAGTGTTTTCCGTGCTGCTGAGCCGGGGCCATGACTGCATGTTGGCATATAAAGTGCTTTTTTCAAGGTCGTGTCTCCTTTAGAACAGCCTAACTGGGCCATTAGGAAGCTGTCTTACATGAGCTTTTTCAATGGTATAATGAGCTATAAAATATCTTAGTGAAGGTATTTTAATGAAATGATTTACTATTAAAAAATTTCAGAACATTTTCTTACATTTATATAAATATGAAAGCAGATTATATTTGGACTGTGATTAGCTACTTATGTGTATTTGAAAAGCAGCATTTATAAGTTTCAGTAAATATTATGCTGTCTAAAACAAAATAATGAGTATCGCATTTTAAAAATTCAGCTGAAGCAAGCATCTCTTTCACTAAGATATTTTAGCTGGAATGAACGGCTGCAGCTTATATCTCTTAGATGTTTGCATGTTTTGTCTTTGCATGAGTTTCATTAGCAACATTTGTCTTCCTCTCTCCAGATATTAGAGATGAATGAACATATGCATATTTTGGTAGATATGTATGCATATCTTTTTAAAGTGCAGTAAAAATTAAAACATTTCTGCACTTCAGTTAATGGAGTTGCCATCTGAATTTTATGTCTTTGCCAACATGGTTAATTTTCATTATAACCTTGTGGCTTGTATATTGCAGGAGACTTTTCAGCCATTATTAATAATAACAATTTTTTAAAAATGTCAGTGCTCCTTTGTGAATGGCACTTCCAAAGATATGTTCAAAGTGTACTAGATCAGTTGTCTACTGAAAATGTTACTAGCTGTGGAACTTGCCACTAAATGTCTGGTGCCAGTGCCCAGCCAGTTACTCTGGAGTAGCAGGCTCGGCAGCAGCTCAGCCTCCCGTCCTCACACTCACATCCACCCTGACACACGTCCTCACCATAGGCCTTGAGAGTGGAGGAAAACTGTTTCTGTGGCTTCAAGAGATGAGCATTTAAATCATTTAAAAAAACTAGTTTCGATGACCTAGAAAGTCGAGTCTCTGGTAGCTTAGAGAAAGTACCCGCAGCGCTGTTTTGTCTTTTGAAGACAAATCTGATGTTTTATAGGGGTAATTTTTTGCATAATGGGACAGTTGATGGTGTTTATCTGCCTTCTGACTTAACTGTTTCCTACTTCATTTCTTCAATTGTATTTGCTTTTAGCGTCAGTGAATGAAAACCATGAAATATACATGAAGGATTCTGTGTCTGCTGCAGAGGTTGGCACTGGCCAGTACTCCACAACAAAGGGCATCTCTCAGACCAACTTGATCACCACTGTGACTCCGGAGAAAAAGGCCGAGGAGGAGCGCGACGAGGAGGAGGACAGGCGGAAAAAGGTGGAGGAGGCCACCCCCGTCGCAGCAGTTCGGCACGAGGGAAAGGTACATCTCACAGGCTGCCTCCCAGGGCTCGCTCAAAGTTTTGAGAACTGGTAAATCGTACTGAGAATATAAACCAGGAATGTGTTTTACGATTTAGGCTGATTCATATTTCAGCATTAGTCAAATTCTTATTGTCAATTTTTAAGTTATTTCCTGTGTCAACATCTTTCCTTTGAAAGATTCCTCTTCTCAACTTTTTGAGCAGTGTTAACGACCGATGTGCTCCGTAAGACTTTCAACAGCTGTCCTGTCTGTACTTTTTAAAAATACATTTAATGGCCTATTACACTTTTCTGTTTGGGCTCACGTTTCAGAGTTATCACTAAAGCTGTTTTCTTCGTTCCTGGCCCCATCCTCCTACCCAAAGGTGATATGTTTTTCTAGATACACAGTGTAAGGACATTGCCGACCTTCTAACTGCAAGTAATTGAGTGCCCGTAGCCCGTGTATTTATACAGTGCTTCCTCTCTTTGATGATTAAAATCTAATCATCAAAGTAGCAAATGGGCGTGTTTTGGAAATTAATATTAAGGCAGAAAAGGCAGAAATTTGTAAGGGAAAATGGAAAGTGAATTTGGCAGCAATTTCTCCAAGGTGTTTTTTTTTTTTTCCGCATTAGATTTAATAACTTCATTTCACCCAAATTCAGTTTATTTTTAAATATCATGTTTATTTCTGGTGACCCAGCACAAAGCCATGTAGACAGATCTACTTCTGGTGACCAGTTTCTGTGTGGAGCAAAGCCACTCCCTAAAAGTCAGGAAACACTGTGAGGTTTATACATAAGAATAATGGGAAAGAGTGGCCCCTGCAATGTACACAGTGCAGAACGGAAGGACACAGCAGAATGAAAATGCCATGTAACTTGCAGGCTGGGCTAAAACTTGAATAAATCTGATTCAAAAATGTTCCTTTGCACATGGGCTCTTCAAATATAGATTTATATGCAGGGACTCACCACCTGGGACTATAGAAAAACACTCCTTTTGACAAGAGTTTAACAGCAACTGCTACAAGGGCACACGCAACGAACGTTGTTGTCGTGGTTACGTTAGGATGCTCCAAGTGACCCCGTCCGTCGTTTTTTTTAGGTTAGAGTTATTTGCCAAACAGGAAAATAAAAACAGGTTAGGAAATGATGGCAAAAATATTAGAATCCCTTGTGCTGTTAAAATGTGCTTTGTTATGAATTTTGTATTTATATACTCCTCCTTTCAGTTAAATCAAGGCAGCTTTTAAATGGGTCGTGAAAAGGAGATAATGTACCTGAACAGCAAAGGCGTTCCACGATTTTTGGAACTCACCCACACCAACATGTGATTCTCATGGATGTGTAAATACAGATTAAGTGGCACATAAAAGTAAATGACTTTTCGTTTGCTCCAGAAATAGATCCAGGCAGTCTCACTTTATGTGATTACATAAGATGTGGTACAAAGCAATCGCCACTTTGTGCCATTTATACCATGGGAAAATAAGAAAGACAAAGAAAACTAAGACACTTACAGTCTGATCCTCTGAGAAGCCAGCACTTAGACCCGAAGGTGCTTTACGAGAGCTGTGGCCGAGACCCAGTGCTTAAGCAGGTGATATCTGTCTGCATTTTCCACAGTGCAAATCTGTCTTTTAAAAACTATGTTAATGACCAACATGAAAGATTACACCTTAACTTTATTCTTCTCCATCTTCAAAAAGTAACATAGAGGGTACTCATTTTTTAAAGAAAATGAAACTATTACTAAAAATATTATTGAGCAACTGACCCCCTGTTCCTTTGAGGGGAGACATGTTTCCCAGCTCTGATCACCCCAGGTCGGGTGGCCTTTTGTCACTGCGGGGACAGTTGTCAGCATGCAGAAGTCAGCATATAACATCTACATTATCCTCAGTTGAATGAGATTTGTGCAGGGTCTTGTTGAAAACACAATGTTTCATGTCACACGTGAGTGTTAGGAAAAGGCATACTTGTCTACTAAAGAGGCATTTCTAAATTCTAATATATCCATGATATAATTTTATTTGTACCTTTTCTTACCCTTTGTCTCTATAGTTTCCAAGTCAGAATTCGATAAGCACCACAAAGAAGGTTGGGTAATTTCCATGCGGTCAGGCCACTAGGCAAAACACAAGTATGTGTGAATACACACACACACACAGTGTCACAGAGAGCAGCAAAAGTCTAATTATCTTCCGGCTCTGTGTGACCGCGACTTGAACTCCCTGAGCTGTAGCGGCCTCAATGCTGCACACAGATCCTTTTTGGGGTTTGCTTGCTTTCCTTCTTCCCCTCCTTGCTTAGCAGCCCTCTGCGACCTGCAGAGGAAACTGGCTGTGGTCCCTGAAACCGTCCAGGCCCGGCCAGAGGAAATGCGAAATGCCTCCCAGTCCCACAGAAGCCTGAGCTCACTGCAAGGCTGCTTTGTGGGGATGCCTGCCTTTATCATTCTCTTAAGACCTCAGACTAGGAGCAATAAACTTACCGTTCATCTGCTAAGAAAAACCAGAAGGCTGGGGAATTGTGTCTATTATTCATGGGCCACGAAAAATACAAAGTAAACTCCTCTAAGCCATAGTACCAGAAAACATGTTTTTGCTTGCCAGCTTGCTGAAATCTCTTACTGGAGTCTAAGTTCCATTTAAAACACAGATAAAGGAGCCAAAATAAGAATTTTTCAGAGGAACCTCAATTCTTTGTGGAGAGTCAGACTTCCTAAAATGCTAATTAGTGAATTTCCTAATTGGAATTGCTTGTTGCATAGGAGTGGGGCCAGAAACGTCTTTATTTGGAAACCCACCTGTTTTGGGTGTAACTGACTAACCAAGGAAAGGTAATGCTAGAGATTTGTTTTTACATAATCAAAATTTGGATTCATTTTTATTTTTAATCCAGCTGAACCACAGTAACAGATCTGTTAGCTACAGATCAGGAGTTGTTATTGAAAGTCTTGATTTTAAGTTATCAGAGTTATATTTGCTCTCAAAACCCTAAATTTTTCTAGGGTTGTTCATCTTAACAAGATTTTTTGATCATGTGAAACATGTAGACTTTGAAATTGCCCACAAATAAATTCATTCTGATGTTTTTTTAAAGTCCACCCTCAATTTGATGGTCTAATGGGAAAATGGTAGCCATTTCTGGTAGTGTTGGCATGCACCTGAGTACTTTAAAATTCATGAACAACCCTAGTGCTAAAATTCTTGTTTTACAATTTTATATTGATACCCATAAGAAAATTAACTAATTGCAGTTTTCTTTTTGTCCTTTTGCACCTCTGTTTGCTGCTTTCTGTCTCTCTCTGTCTCTTTCCCATCAGTCACCTAGGCTTGGCACTGACTCATGTCCCCTGCCCCCCCCATCAGCCCACTGTCCCCCTGCATCTCGCACAGAACTCCGTAGGAGGTGTAAGGAGAATGACCACCAACCCCCTGCTCCCGAGCCCTCTAAAGACATTGTGCCCGTGCACGGAGAGCCCTCTGTGGACGCTGACAGCAAAGGGAAGCCGTACCTCGGGGAGCAAGATGTGGCTTTTAGCTACAAACAGCAAACTGGCAAAGGGGCCACCCTGTTCTCCTTCTCCTTGCAGCTCCCTGAGTCGTTCCCTTCTCTTCTAGATGACGATGGATACCTGTCCTTTCCCAACCTGTCCGAAACCAGCCTCCTCCCCCAGAGCTTGCAGCATTATCTCCCAATTCGCTCGCCCTCCCTCGTGCCCTGTTTCCTCTTCATCTTTTTCTTTCTGCTCTCCGCCTCCTTCTCAGTGCCATATGCCCTCACTCTCTCCTTCCCTCTGGCTATGTGCCTCTGCTACCTGGAGCCCAAGGCGGCCTCCTTGAGTGCCTCACTAGACAATGACCCGAGTGACAGTTCAGAGGAAGAGGTGTGTACCTCGGCATAGAACACACTTCCCTGTCGTGGTCGGGGCCTTGGTCCGAAACAGTGTTAAACGGCTGCTGCAATAGTGGTCCTACTTTCAGAGCCTCATTTATTGTCTGTGCCAATCTGTGAAGAGGTTTTTGTGTGTTGGGGGAAACAACCTGGCCCCAGGGTTAGGCACAACACCATGTGGATGTAGCAGTCCAAGCCCAGCCCTGGATCGTTCTGCTACCCACTGAATTACACCGGCGGCGAGGGGCTCAGCCAGAAGCCAACTCTAAATAACCTGTTAGCTATGTAAAAGTCGGAGTTAAGTTAAAGATTCTGTTCAGTTACTGTTGAATAAATTACACACAAGACAGATATATAACTTCTGACTAGATTTATAGAGTGAAAAGATGTTGTTTTATTCAACCTCTTTTCGTTATAACATTGATGGGATGCCATAGGAATTTAACTCTTGTTTGCATCAATTAGCCTATGTTAACGTTGGTTTCATTATACGTCATTTCATGTAAAGTCACAGACCCTTTTGACATTAAGTGAGGACTTACTGTATCCTTAAACCATGATACATAGTGGTGATATGGTCTAGATCGGTGATTTTTAACCTTTCTCTTTTCATGGCATACATCAACCAATTCCTAAAATTCTGCAGTTAACAGGTATAATTTTCATTCATTCACACTAGACAGCCATGGTCACGTTGGCTGTTGTCATTTTTTATTTGACATTCTAAGGGAAAAGAGGTCAGTGCCCCTGACTAAGCAGTCAGGTGTTGTGTGTTGTAAAAGTTCTCATGGCACAGCGGTTGGAAATAAATAAATCGCTGGTCTAGGTAAGTGCTGCTCAGGACAGGTGGGAGACAGTGCCGCCACCAGCGTGTGCTGTCATCGTCATCGGGGTAGCTTCACAAAACTGTGAATGCCTTTCTTCCCTGGAGATTCCGAAATGTCCCTACTACTGTCTTCTCTAGTCATTGCCAGACTGTCACTGTTTCTCACAGAGGTAAGCCAGGTGCCATGGGTGTTTTGGATGAGAAAGGTTTGAGCATTTTAAGTGCCCACAGGACATCAGTCATTGGTAGGGCCAGAAACAACTGCCATTGAAAACACCAGTTTTCAAGCAGTCAGGAAAAGACTCTCTTAAGGTTTCTGTACATTATAAAAATGGGCTGAAATTTCATCAGCACTAGCAATGCCAGTGCATATATTGGGTGAATTCTTCGAAATTCAGCATGCACCAAAATCCCCCCACACAACTGGGCAGTATGGAAAGGCCAGGGAAGTTCGCGGGGCCTCTGCCCTTCAGCCAGGCAGAGGGGAGAGTACTTGAGCCTTCAGCCCCACTCCAAGAAGCCACACCACCTGTCTGTTTCCTGTCCCTCGTCCAAGCCACCGGGTGAGCTGACGTTGTAGCCAGCAGTGTTTCCTCTTAATTGCTCTCCTTTCCCACCACTCCATAGCTGTATGAACAGCCCAGCAGTTTCAGTTTCCCTTTCTACAGGATTCAAACAGAGCACAGGGAAAAAGAGCAGAAGCTGCCAAGAGAGGCACCCGGCGGTCACCTACCCCCTGCCCACACCTCCTCCAGGCCCCTCCAGCTCTCTGTTCCCACAGAAGAAGGGTTTTGGGTCAGGAGACAAGCCCAGCACTCCCAGCATCAAAAAAATATTTGCAGAGTCAAAGCAATACTGCAAAAAGAAAAGAAAGTCTTTTCACTTTTTGCTCAGCTAGAAATCATGTGAGCTACACCTGTGAGTATATAGTTTTGCCAGGGTGTGTAAGGATCTGTATTTAGTGGTATTATGGTCATTTCTTTGCAGCAAAATGAAAAAATGGGAATGGTTTCACAGATATTTGAAATAAAAGCTTAAGCTTTTCAATTTGATACTGCCTAAGAACCCTTTTCAAGGTTCTTGGGCTATATGACTTAGCTCCAAATATATATGTGTATATGTATGTATGTATATGTATAGTTATATATAACTATTTTCATACACGGAAAATATTTTAAGATAAAACTAGTTTAAATCTTGAGCTTTAATAGCACTCTTTCTCACAGTGGCCATATTATCAAATAATATAGGACTAGAACATACAAGAATTACGAACACAAGTTTACCTACAAAGACTATAGCTTATTTCCAACCTGAACATATATTTTTCTTTTAGCAGTGGTTAGTCATCAGGCTAACATAAAGCAAAAAGATTGCCATTTTATGCATTCCAAATTCCAAATAAATGAACTTATGCGTAGCCAGCAAACCACACAGATCTTGTGCCTAATCCAGGGTGTACATCTTGGTGTAATCAATGCATGAGAATTAATGTTAAACTTGGGCATGTCTGCATTACATCAGCAAAACAAATCACAGCAGTACTCGTGCAAGCTGGTGACCGTGGGAATGGAGCTTCCCACACGGGCCTCTCCTTGTCACTGCAGCCCTTTGAGACCAGGAATCAGCTCTGGCCACTGCGGTCCCCTTTGCCCCTTCTGCAGCCCCCCATCAACTGTGGAGCTCTCCCGACACAGACTTCCCATTGGCCATCTGCTCAATGTCGTCTCTTAACGCCAAGTGTTCAGAGCTGTGCACTCTAGTTCAAGCTGAGCTAGAGAACTCATATGTAGGTCATTCAGTTTAAAAAAATCGCCATTTGTTTACATGGCCTGTTTCATCCTCCAGGCCTCAAGCACTTTGGCAGCTAAACTGGGTGACATACAGTTCAGCCCTTTGACTCTCATTTTGCAAGATCACTAATGGCCACAATCCTTTTAAAATATTTTATCATCGCTGCTTACATTTTTCACTTGTGGTGGTGGCTTAATTAGTTGCAGCCTTTCCCCAGAGTGAAACCCAGTGTAGAAAGGCTTAGTCATCTCAGACATAAAGCTGTTGGTCAGTAATCATTTTCTTTTGTAGTTTCCGAATGGTCAAATAAGAAGGGGCCACATATTAAATTATCTTTCAAGAAACATAAGATGGATTTAGCTCACCATACCATAGAATATAATTGCATATGAATTTCCAAAGAATTTTTTGATAATGCAAAAAACAAAAAGATAAAAATCAAATCTGAAAGAAAAAAACTGATCACTTGATTTTAACATTTTAAATTGTATAAACATAGATTATGTGATAGTTCAAGATGTGCTATACATTTTGCAGTTTTGTTTAGTCGTGGTGTATTATATAAATAACAGTTGCTATAAAAGCTATTTTATTCAGCCTTTATAACTTCATTTATTAACTATTTATTGACCAGGCACTCTTGATTTTTGAATGGCTGACTGACTAGGTGCCAGGTAGGAATTTGAGGGAGCTTAGAATGGCCTAAGCAGTTATTTATCTGTACCTGGGAAAGAGTAGTAATAAATGTATGGTATTAACCTCAATATATTACAGTTATTATAAGTACTTTTAGTTTTCTGTATGTTAGATGTCATATAAAGCACTTAGTACCCTTGATGTGATGTGGTTATGGTTATTTTCTCCATTTACCAGAATGAAATTGAGATTAAAACAGGAAGGTGCCCGGTTTGTTGCAGATTGTGCCTAGCAAGGCTTGGAGCCCACGTCAGTCTGACGTCAGACCCTCCCATTTCACCACAACCATAATCTAAACCAAGATGCTTGGAAAGCTCCCAGTAGAAATGTTTAACCCGCAAGGAAATAGTCTGTGTCAGAGGAGAAATACTTTCAAGAACTTTTGAAATCTTTAATACAATTAGTTAACATACTGAGCACAAGTCATGCTTATTTGTTCTTGGAAGTTTAAGGTTCTGTTTGAGTCGTTCTGTGCCCTCAAACAGTAACCTCTCTCTCTTCCGGGTTCAGACTGGCCTTCTCCTAGACTGTCAGTGGGCGAAACCACGGTCACGCTATAGCAGTGAGCAACCAAGAAAAGTAATAGCTACCACCACCCCCTGCCAGGTGTTACTAAGGTTGTCAAGTCACGACAAAAGCCTACTAAAAATTATTTTCCACTTAGCCGTGGTAGCAAGTGACCAGGACGATGACCTCAGGGGCACCATTGCACAAATTCCAACTCCTTTTCTTTTAGGAATATACAAAATGAAAGTTTGGGGTACTGCCAAGAAATTGTCAACCTAGTCGGAGTTATGTGAGCATAAACAACACTGTCCCACTTGTCCCTTCTTGCCATTCCTTGTTCTTGGGACTGAAAGATTATTTTAAGGGGCAGATTTATAACCTTAGAACCCCCAGTTTTGATTTTGTTTTTCAAAATATTATTCACACATTTTTGCTCACGGGAATGTTAATGCTTCGTTGATATTGTGGAAGGAAAGTCAGTTAATAGTATAGTAGGGCATTTAGATGTCCCAGTTTCAATGGCTTGTGGCTCTACTCTCCTCCAGAGAAAAATGGTTTTTGTTTTAATCATAAACCTCTGAAACAGATTAAAACCCAGTCCTGAAATTGCTATTATAATTCTCTCCTGAAAACCTAGGCTCTGACGAATGCTGTGCTTTGTTTTATTTGTTTCCAAGTAGATGTCTCTCTCTTTTATTTTTTTTAATTTTTATTTGCTTCATTTGAATGTTTTTCTTTTTGGGGAAGAGATGTTTCAATACATAATTTGATATACTTTATATTGGAGGGAAGGGCAAAATAAATATATCACATAGTCTTTGAAAATACCTAGTTAGCAGTGCTACTTGAAAATTGAGTTACATTTTTTTTCTTCCATAAAACATATGCCTGTGAGTCACTGGCATGTGCTTTTTACAATTAATAGGTAATGCAGACAGCCTGGTGGTCATAAATGGGTATAAACTATCAAAATGGTATAAATGAGGGGCTGAAAGTCCAGTGACTGTTATAGTAGCTTTTTATTTTAATTTACCTTTCAAATGTGTGAAATATTACTAGAATAAAAACATACATAAACATCAAATTTATTTGCATTAAACATTTTTAGGTGATCTATCGTGGGTTTTAGTTAAAACTGGGAAAGGATGTCAAATTGGTTTTCCGGAGACCTAAAACCAGACAGGTCAGCCTGGCTCACGCAGTTTCCGCGGTTGGCCAGGCTGGTGCCTCTGGTCTTCCTCTGAGTGGCTCTGCTGGTGAAACCTGGCTCTGGCCTTTCTTTTGCTTTTGCTTGACCCTGCGTTCTTGTGGGAAGGTAGTGACACAGATCACAGAAAAAGAGAATGAACTGTTTCGCCTACCACATACCCAATTTAACCCCATGGGTTTGCTTTCTATTCCTGCCTTCCTCCTGGAACAGACGGACAGCGAGCGCACCGACACCGCGGCCGACGGGGAAACCACCGCCACCGAGGTTGGTCCAATAACTGAGGGCAGTGGCTCTGCATTTAAGAACTTTGTACATTAGCTTTAGAGTGGAGGGAAATTCTAACTTCAGCCGTAGGAGTTAAATATATTATATTGCCTAGACCACTGGTGCTCAAACTCTAGCCTGCATGCATCAGAATCCTCCGCTGAGTCCCAGCCTCATGCTTCTCATTCTGAAGAAGGTCTGGGGTGGGAATGGAGAATTTGCATTTCTAACGAGTTTTCAGACAATATTGATTCTGTCAGTTTAAGTTAGGATCACATTTTGAGAACCCTTTGGCTAAACTGATAGTACTGACTTTTAATACATCCCCCTATCCCAAACAAGAGCCTCTTTATGTCCCATAGCCACGAGGAGGAGCATTGCGATTAATTTAATTAGCATATTGACTGGATACAGATACATATTTTTTAATCGTAAATGGTCAAATAATACTTGTTAAAATAATAATACGTTTTAACTCATTTTTGTAGACTGGATGTAGCACATCGCTCAAAATAAATGAATTATCTAAGGAAGAGAAAATTAACAAATAATTTTTAGTACTTTACTGAAAAAAATGCAACAGTGATAGAGATACTATACTATTATGTATCCTTTATTAAATCTTTAGGATACAATAAATATGTATACATGTGTGGCTTATGTTGCTTTTCAGATCTTCTCTATCAGTTATTAATTAAAATTTCTGTAAAACCAATATTTATCTGTACCATTAGAAGTCAAGATGTTCATTTCCTAAAGTGCTAGCAGAATTTTATTTTACTTTGAGATATTTTTGACATCATTCAGTATTAAATACCTAGTTGGGTATTTAGGAAAAACTAAAAATATTGTAAGTAGCATCTATGTCATTTTGTTGAAAATGTGTTCAGAAAAACATTTCAAAATGGAGTTTTATTAAGTGTCTTTCTTTGGAAGTGCTAGGGTTCAAAGCTTGGAAATCATAATTTTTAAGTTAAAAATAATACTGTAAAACTATTTTTCCTATTCTCTTAAGTAATCATGTAAATTTATTAAAAGTTAATTTTCTGGCCTGGCTGGTGTAGCTCCGTGGATTGAGCCAGGCTGGGAACTGAAGGGTCCCGGTTCGATTCCCAGTCAGGGCACATGCCTGGGTTGCAGGCCAGGTCCCCAGTGAGGGCCACGTGAGAGGCAACCATACATTGCTTTCTCCCTCCCTTCTCCTCTCTCTAAAAATAAATAAATAAAGTCTTTAAAAAAAAAAGTTAATTTTCTATGATGAAAGATAACAGTACATTTTGATTGTATAAGAATGACTAATATAGCTACATATTAATATATTTAATAAATTTCATTGTAATCCTAGGTGCTATCAATGAAAAATAATAATACTTTAAGTTTATATAGCAGTTTCACCTGAAGCGCGGAAACAAGTACATGTAACATAGGTAGATTGTAAAGCTTAAACATAAACGAAGAACTGTGAGCCCACCACACACTTAAGAGTTAGCATGTCACCGGCACTCTGTTAGAGTCACCTGTGTGTTCACTAGCACTTTCTAAACACATTTCCTTTTCTTCCAGGAACCAGTGCGATAGTCGTGTGGGGTGGGGGGTGGGGTAGGCTTTCCTGTCCCCTCTGGCAGACCTGAGGCTCAGACAGACTGACTCGCGTACAGCCACTTGCTCAGGCTTTGCCCTCTTCTCGCCTGTAACTTTACGCTGGGCCCCTCTGTAGCGCAGGGCCAGGGAGCCCAGGCCCTGTGTGCACATGTGGGTTGGCCTAGTTACCTAGTAGTTTTCGTGTTCAAGATGCCAGTCCAAGGATTAGACATATCATTGAAGTTAGGGGGGAGAAAAGATAATAAAATTGCATTTAGGTAAATTTTTTGTATTTCTGGGAAACTGAAAAATTGGATTGTCTACATTTTAAAGGTAATATTGATGATAGTTGAGTTTTGTAAAAATTTTCTTTCTCTATATCTTTCTTCTGCCCTCCCAAATTGGTTTTTAAGTAAATGGGTTCAAGAAATGACAGGTTCCAAGAAATTATTAAATGGGAGAACCTCTGTCTCAACTTTTTTAAGCCTCAGTTCCCTGGCCTACAAATTGGGGATAATAAAACTTAACCTCATAGGATTATTATGAGGATTCATACATTACAAGACAGCTCTCATTATTGGGAAATCATAGCCATTCTTATGAATTTTGCTCTTAGTGGGGCTCCCTACACTTCCTGAACCATTTCTAATGCTCACTAAGGACAGCCCACCAAGCCCTCGCTGTCACCTCCCAAGCACATGTGTGCACTCAGCATACCTGGAAGTCCCTAGGTTAAAGTGGCAAAGACCCACTGAGCAAGGAATCTTTCACTCCTCTCTTCTTATTAAGCTTCATAATTTGTGTGAGAGAATGTTGTGGTGCGCGTACAAGGAAAAGATAGCGTTTGTAAGCAAGAGCACACTAGAGGCCCCTTCTAGCAAGTTTCTAGACTGTATAGTCCTTCAGTCTGAGTCACATGCATGGTAAGACTTTATCTCCCACTCTCTCTTGATGCTGACAGTCGGACCAGGAGGAAGATGCAGAGCTCAAGGCACAGGTAGAAAATTAACAATAAAACAATAGCAAAAACCAGTCTGTGATAAGCCATTGTCTGTCTACAGTGTTCAAGTCTTCCAGCATGCTCTGTAGCCGGTTACCGTGTTGTTGGTTCAGTGTGGAGGATGACATTTGTTTCCATGACTACCATGTCCCTTACCTTTCCCTTTCTTCTCCACTTTTTTCAGAATAGTCTGATTAAGCGAATACAGGGTGAAAATGTGTATGTCAAACATAGTAATCTTATGTTAGAGGTTGGTATTGGTATATACCAGTGCATGTTTGTGTGTGCTGATTTCTTTTCGTGGTATACCTATGAGCTCATACCATGCTGCATGAACTGTGTGGTCTCTCTCACCTGTGAATAAGTGGGGATGACCTCTCACCTTTCTCCGATTCCCTTCCTCTCTCTTTTTCTCTGTGTGTATTTATTTATTTTAATTCTCTCTGGCTATATGTGGATTACACATTTTACAGTTAACCTTTTAAAACTTGATTTTTATGCTTGTGTGAACTAGATTTTTTTTCCTCTCTTTTCCCTGGAAATATATTTTCACCAGAATGTTTGTGGTGGTGTCATGAGCCGCGATCAAAACTTTTGTTTTAACTGCTAATGAGATTGACATTACTTTTTTAAAAAGAGAGTGAGCGAAAAGGAAAATGTTGACTGTTGGATTCTTTGTGTTCTGAATATAGGAGCTAGATAAAACTCAAGATGACCTGATGAAACATCAGACCAATATTAGTGAGCTGAAACGAACCTTTTTAGAAACCTCCACAGACACTGCCACCAGCAATGAGTGGGAAAAGAGGCTTTCCACCTCCCCAGTGCGCCTCGCCGCCAGGCAGGAGGACGCGCCCATGATCGAGCCCCTTGTCCCGGAAGAGGTCGGTATTCAGGCTCTCGGTTGCAGTTGTCTTCCGTTCACTAGACTGACTCCTTTACAGGGTCTGCTCCTGGGGAAAGGCTTTGGCAAGCTTCTGAGAATCTCACCATTGGTCTGTGTGTAACCTGAGCTGACATATGCAAAGAAAAGCTGAAAAGTAAAATGATAAGCTGACTGGAGTGAGTCAGTCACATCAGATGGTACTTAGAGTGCACAAGGAGCCACCGGCAATTCTAGTGCATGTTGGCTTATTCCAACTGCTAAACCAGATTTCCCAGCTGGGAGAAATTGAGGTACTATCTTAATGAACTGATACTTTTTCTCACTATGCTGTTTCTGCTGCATTAAGAAATGCTCTGAAAACTCATGAATGCTTCTCATCCATTGCAAGATGAGGCCTATGGAGGTTGTCTAATGTTTAAGTAAATGGTAACCTGAAGATGATAGAATTTCAGGACATACTTTACTCAAGGAATATTACTCCAGTGTTTTACTGGTATGATCAGTATTTTATTTGATTTTTATAACTGATTTTTTTGCACTAATAACTGGTATTTTAACTGACTTATAACCAGTTTTTACTTAATTTTTATTAAGAAAATCAAGGCCAGAATGTCTTTTTAAGTGAGACTCTTTCATATAGGAAAGCTCTCATTAAATTGCAACCAAAGCATAGGGAGGACTCAGCTGGTGTTGGTGACTTAGGGGCCCCATTTTGTGGAACCCACAAGTGGCAATGGTGCTAATCTGTCAGCTGTTAGACATCATCTTGCTTTATCTGTCTTTCAAAAGAAGTAGTTTTTAAAACTGCATCTCTCTTGCATCATATCGATTAATTGCTTATCAAGACTCTGTTATTATGAGACATTTGTCCAGGAAGCTGAAACAGGACAAAAGAAAATTAAAACTTGGGCCTTTATGGGAGAAAAATTCTTTAAACAGTAGTCTACTTGCAATGCTTAGGTCCTTGCAATGAAAAGAAGACTGTAATTGCACTCATTGTGGTCATTTTTAAAACTTCCTTTGAGAGCTATTTATCAGAAGTGACCACAATCACTATCTTCATGACAATTCCAATCCCAGCTAAAAAGCGATGAGGTATATATCTATTTGAAATACTTTGAAAAAGGCCCTTTTATGCAGAATAAATGAAAAGCACTGTTATCAAAGTACTCCTTTACCATTAAACACTGATTTCATTCAGAATTACGTGAGTTTCACGAGACAAAAATTTGACATCCCAATTGATCGAAATGTTGTGGTCCCTGCATTAGTAAGAATATCACTTGTTAATCTCTGTGCAGTTTGTGAACTTGGGCTTACCGTATGTCTTTTATTACTGTTGGAAATAAGGAAGATCATTTTGGCTCTGAGGATGGGTGGCACTGGATTAAGTTACAAAAACAAAAAATAGCCTCCAAAACTGAAACCAACCAAATAAGCCATGCCTCTTCACTATCTGTTAGCAAGGGACGTAGTAGGTGGTAGCCACTTGAATGACGTTTAAGTGGATGCTTGGAGAACTCTGTTAATGGTTGTTGCTAATAAACAAAGGACTTTAAGAGGCTAAGCCATTAGACTAGTAAAATTTTTTTCACTTAAATCCTCTGATTCTTAGAGAATGACATTGATGAACCCAAAAAACATTAATAACTTAATGAAATGGTAATATTTTGAACCTAGAGAACTTTCCCTGTATTTAATGCCTTTTTTGTGTTAGTGTAGAGAAACTGCTATGAGCCCGAAGGATTTTTTTTTTTTTTAATGATTAAAGGTTGGAAACATGTTCTCTGCAGAAGAGTCCATCAGTTTGGTTAATTAGAATGGAGAAGACCAGAGGCTGGCTTAGTAACTGCTTTCAAGTGTCTCCCAAGTTGTTCAGCAGAGGCTATCTAGCCCATTGCTCCGCCACCTCTGCACAAAGAGGGAATTGTAGAAAGACTTACCTCAGTGTAAAGAAGAACTTCTTAAAAGCAAGGCTGATGAACCCTGGTTATCGAAAGCACTCTGAAAGAGCAGCCCTGAGGAGCTTTAAGTCCCAGAGGAAGAGGCCCTTCTGGGGTTGGATGTGAGCTCTGCATGCTTGCCTTGGCCTTAGGGCTGGGCAAAGTGGCTTAGGGGCTCCCTTCTAACCTTGTCCAGCACCCTTGATGACGTCCAAGTTTATACTCCATTTAGGGCCCTGGAGATAGCTCAGAGCAACCCCAAAAGTTTGTATGCTCTAAATTCTTGCCACTTTCTGTGTTAAGACCATGGCTTTTAAAATTCGTATCATGGAAAGCTCAAAAGAAAATTTTACCCTCCCAGCTAGCTACATATAAAGCATATTCATTTACAAACACATAACCAAAATATTTTCATTCCAGAAGGGAGGTAGTTTTCTAAGTAAATTACTAATTTGATATCATCCTATTATTTAATATATCTCTTTAAATTAAGGAAAAAGTTTTGACCAGTTCAGAAGTAGTCCAGTTATTCCTTAAAGGAAATATTTAATTTTAAAAAGTGGCATCCCAAATGAAGCAAAATCTGTAGCTGATTTTTAATATGACCATTTTTTTTTTACCTATGGTGTTTGACTCCTGAGTAAAATATATTTCTATAAAATACTATCAATTTATGATGAAAAGAAAATTAAGAGTTAGGAATATAAATAATGAGCTAGTCATGGTAATAACACTCAGAATATTATGTATGTTTACTATAAAATGAGAAGTTTATTGCCAGTAGTTTCAGGTTTCAAATATTTGAGTTATTAGCAGTCAAATACCAAAGATATGCCCCAAAGCAGCAGATAACACTAAGTCCTCATTAACTTTGGCATATCCGCAAACCCACGTGGAGGGTCCACGAAACATAGGAAGGGCAGATGTGTGGGATGTGAAGAGTTCCAGGTACATCTTCTGTCCACAAAAGTTCCCCATGACAGCCTTCTATGACGCACCTCGCCCTACTCCACATTCGAGGTGCCAGGGGTGTCCAATCTTTTGGCGTCTCTGGGCCACACTGGAAGAAGAGGAGTTGTCTCGGGCCACACATTAAATACACAAACACTAATGAAAACTGATGAGCAAAAAGAAGGTTTGAAGTAAATTTATGCTTTTGTGTTGGTCCGCATTCATTGCCATCCTGGGCCGCATGCGGTCCACGGGCCGCGGGTTGGACACCCCTGGTTGTGGTTACTTGAATATTAAAAGCTCCCAAATCCCAACCAACTTGCACTTACACAATGCCAGTACAGTTCTCTTTTTAAATGTGGCTGGTTTTATAGGTGTGTAAGCCTAGTACAGGTAATCCTCCCCATTCATGATTCCATAGTTGCAGATTTGCTTACCCACTAAAATTATCTGGCCCCCGAAATCAGTATTAATGGCGCTTTCATGGCCATTTACAGACAGGCTTAGCGTGGTGAAAACTGAGTGGCTGGGTATACATCTTCCCGGCCGAAGTTAAAAGGCAGTGTTCGTTTTCGTTTCCGTTCTCCTACTGTATACAAGTGTCCTGTTCGTGGCCTATTTAGTGGCACATTTTTGCTCTTTTGCATTGTTGCTGGCGATTTTGCTGTTTAAATATCCCCTGACATAGTGCTGAAGTGCTATCTGCTGTTCCTAAGCTCAAGAGGGCCACAGTGTGCTTCCTGGGAGACTCCACGTGTTAGATAAGCTTCATTCAGGGATAAGTTACAGTGTTGTTGGCTGTGAGTTCAATGTCAGTGGATCAGTAGTATATATTGAATATAAAGGTCTTCAAGCAGAAACACACATAAAACAAGGTTATGTATTGATATGACCAGAGGCTTACAGGAACTTAGCCCTGTATTTCCCTAATGGGGCACGTTTCATTATTCACTAATTCACTGTTCATAGTGACTTTATAGCATGTAACTACCATGAAATAACTAGAATCTGTTCTGTTTGTACATTTGTCTACTTTCTGGTCCAGTTCTACTTTTGCTGTTCATGTCTTAGATGAACCGCAAATTGAACAACAAAACCCATTCACGAGGGATCATCTGTTTGTAAATAGGATGAACTATCTTCATCCTTGGAATCTGACTTCTATGATTTTCTGTCCAGGCCTTGGGCTGCAGCACTAGGTGCCTAATAAAATTATCCATGGAAATTATTTTTAAATACTGGTGTGCACCTAGAGCGAAAACACCCTGTGAATTCTGCATGCTAGCATTGGGCCTCGTTTCCCAAGTATGATACAGAAGTGAACTTTTTAGTAACTGAACAAAATGGTTGGAATATACATCCGACTCTGTTCTAACCTGTTATGTAAGTAAATGTTTCGATTATCAACTTTATCAGGACCTCTTCTCTGTTAGCTGAACTAACTGGTTGACCGTATATAGGATTAAATTTTTAAGTCTATCCCCTTCGTTACCCTTTTCTGTTATGGGACATGTGCCGCTCTGAAAGCAGATAGTGTGGACAGTTTTAGTTATAGACACAGACCTTTTTGAAATTAGTCGATGTCAGATAACAGGATAGGCTGAAAACCAGTGTTTTCCTGCTGTTTTTTTTTTTTTTAAGCTTTCATCTTAGGAAAAATATTTAGTTCAGTGATTATAATTACAGGCCTAGCATTGGTATTCTGAAAAGCACCTATATTTTTACCTTTCTTTACCATTTCTTATTCCTGTTTGAAAAAGAGGCTATGATTGAAAGTAAAGCAAAAATCCACATTTAAGAATTCCACATGGCACGTTTTGTCTTTTCCAATACCTTTCTCCAAAATGGGGCAGGGCAGGGACTTTTTTTTTCTCTTTCAAAAACATCTTATTTGTTACTCATTCAATAGCTCTATAAAACAATATTGTGTGTGACAATAAAATGTATTTTAAAAGCTCCATTCTTCTAGAAACTTTGAACTTTCTGTTAATTTTTTAATTCATTTTCCAAAATATCTTTTCTGTCATTACTCTGTGTAGTTGTATGCTGTGCACAGAGTTAGGGTCAGTAGCTAGTGTACTGCCATTTAAATTACACCTTTTTAATACTAAAGAATGGCATAAAAAGCAGATAAAAGGAAAAAACTACTAACATGACACACTTCAACATTTCTTTCTTAATTTTATATGATAAAGATAAGCATGATTTGAAATACTAATGTTTAACCAAAATATTTTCAAATTGACTTTTATTTAAAAGTCTTCACCATGCCATTGAAAGTTCAAATAAAGCTATTACTTTGAATAGATTTTGTTTATTTGTGGAACAATACAGAAGTCAATCTAGGTGTAACTGGGTTTATTCAAGTCAATAGCTAATGCAGTGATTGTGTGTGTTTCTTTACTCTTCATTTGCAGGGAATACTATCAAGTATTTGTCAAAAATAGAAGTGCACTCCTACCTTAATTTTTTTATCTTAACATTTTCTTTTAATACCCACTTCTACGGTGTTGCAAGAGACTGGGATATAGACATTACCTGCATGCCAAGGTGCTTTCTGCGTTGGTTTTGCATGTTCTGTGTTTGTAGAAATGAAAAATGTTTGAGTCAAACAAACACCAGAGTTTTAGAAAATTATCTGTTACTTTTTGGAAATAACTATATTAAACTTTGAGATGGTTTCAGACCATTTTTCAAATTAATGAACAATAATTTGCGTCCTCAGAAAAAAATGAATGACTATTATATGTATAGTACAATAAAAGAACTCTCTTCCTAACTTGCCTTTTTGGAAACTGTCTACTTCCTCTTCTTCAACCCAACCCCCTTTATTCAAACAGACCAAAGAAGAAAGAGAGATTTCTGAAAAAGTTATATTTTTGCAGCAAGGAAGCTCTCCATTCCTTGAGTCTCAGGTAAAAAACAAACATAAAGGAATTTTTCAAAAGGGAATTGCTCTTCAAATTGCAGTACCATTAAAATGTCTTTAGAGAATTTTTTTGTTTGTTTTTTTAATTTTCCTTGCTGAAAACTAAGGTAGGTATATCATTTTTGCTTAGATTCTGGGGAGGGAAAAATGAAAATTTTTTTTTCCATTATAGTTATCAGTTAGCTGTCATTTCTTTATGGCTTCTGCTTCTAGGTGGTTATGTCTGTGTGTGGTCATTTCTAATAGGATCGAACTTTTTACCATTTGTTTTACGCATAGTATAATACTAATTTAGATGATTTTGAGTGATTATGAAAGCTCTGAACTTTTATTGGTTTTCCCACTAGCCAAGTGTGATAAAGAGAATGCGGGAAGGAGATTCTGCAGGCTCTGTGGTTACCTCTCATCAAATCATCCTCCAGAAAACTGTCCCATCGACCATAGAGGTTATTTTTCAATTCATTTCGATTACTCCAGCACCGAGCTATAGATGAATCTGCAGTCCTTTTCCTTAAGGCACATGTATTTCTAGATTCAAGTTTTCAGTCAGTGATCAATATGAAAGTAGAAAACATTCTAGTTTAAAATGCAAACCAAGGTGCTCAGCTACTCCTGGTCTGATTTCTCTTCCCTCTGTAATCTGTTAGGCAAGTCAGTGGCCTGGTCACATCCTATTAGGCTTCCAAAGTGCAAAAATTTCTTAACCTTTATTTCCTCTGCCTGACTGGAAATAACACCAAGGAAAGTGGCAAAGAAAGTACTGAGATGAAGAACTTCGGTTGTAAATAAGTTCGGAACACTGTCCAGACCACTATAGCCTGTTCATAAGACTCTCCACCAATGCCCCAACAGTGCGAAAAACTTCACTGTAATTCCTTGAACACAGGCACACTCAGTATTTATTGGATAATAAGTGTAGTAATGGATTTGCCCTTCTAAATAAGGGACTATAACTTACAAACGCGAAGTGGTATTCACAGAAATTTGTGGAATGCTGGCAAATTCCTGTGAGAACCACAGATACGAAGGACACTGTTATGTTTCATGTGGAAGCTGCTTTCTGTGTCCACACAGGTAAAGCTAAATAACTTGTACAACCGTTTCAATTATGTGTGCTAATCTCGAAATATAGAACAATCAGATATTTAACATACAATGAAATACATTTCTTGCAAAATTTACCATCAAAGTATGTTTCCAGTTAAAGAAATCTGAAGTTGCAGCTCTGCGTGCAGGTTAGAGTTCATAAATTTCAGGCGAGAAGAGATTGCAGCTGTACCTGTTAGATGATAACACCAGCCCTGTGCAGTCACACAAGTGTAGCTCTCACCCTGATTTTCTTAAAAGATTCTTATTTTAGAAATGAGATACCATCAGAATTTCTAATTTAGCTTTTATATTTCAAATATAGGGCACAGAGGATTGGGTTATTATAGACAAAATACCTACTGAGGTAGTTGATGGTGATTCGAAAAAGATTGTGACTTACAAGGTGGTGACCATGAGCAGTAGAACTGGTGACATCCCTGCCGACATGTTAAGATCTAGTACCATTGAAATGCAGAGCTTCGATGACTTGGCCCGAGAAATGCAATGGAAAGAAGAAAGCAAACAGAAAGTATACACTCTAGGAAAGTCCTATGACACCGTGTCGGGAAAAATCGTCACTATGACTGGAAAAGCTAAGGAGGGGGAAAAGGGAGTGCAGCCCTCCGCTCCGGAAGCGCTTCAGAAAGCGGCGTCACTGAAGGTCATCCCTGTCATGACAGAGTACGAGGTCCTGGAAGCCATTGCTGATGAGAAATCCAAGAGAGGACCTGAGGTCCACACTCCAAAGCGGAAATTATCAGAATCCCTGGCTCCCATCAAGGAAGCTGAGTCCCGTCGGCAGAGTCCTGAAGAAGAAGACCTCAAGAAAGCCCACATGCTGGGAGGGGACGCGGCTCTGCACGTGAACCTGGAGAGCGTGCAGTGGAGCAAAACTGAACTAGCACCGGAGGGCGAGGCCCTAAAAGTGGGGCTCTTCGGGCCCCGAAGGAAGAGCCTGTCCGAGTGGAGGTACTCCCAGGAACCGGCCTTCACCGTGGCTACTGCTCATTATGTCACCGAGTCCACAGCGTCGCGAGTGGCGGTAACCAGCGCCTTTCATTTGGGCCACGGCTTCAGATCCCAGCATGACTTTCTGAGGCAGCGCCCTTCCATCCTGAACCTTTCCGTTTCTCTTGCTGTTTGTTTGGCTTTATGTTCGGAGCCGCCTACCCAAGCTTTTTACTTTTGTTCACGGTTAAGTCAGTACCGCAGTCCAGCGAGCATTAAAACACTTTACACTTTATTTCCAGCCCGCCCCGTTCCCGAGGTGTGATAGTGCTGCTGTGGCTTGCAATGAAGGGAAAAACGATCTGCTTAAACCAGCACCACCCTAATCCTGATAACTGTCTCTGCTTTACCAAACAAGAGCTCGTGGTCACCTCAATTTGCTATTTTATTTCCCATTCTTTTCTGTTTCCAAAGTCTGTATGGTAGATTCCTTCATCCCTCCTCCCTTTCTCCTCTGCCTCCAGTTTTGTCTCTAACCAGCTGCGAATGTGTTATGTGCCTGTGTATGTACCTGTCTCTGTGCCTGACTGTCCATTTCTTTGTTCACTCAGAGTAAGCAGTCTTCTGGCGAAAAGCTCATGGATGGCTCTGAAATCTTCAGTTTGCTAGAATCTGCGAGAAAACCAACAGAATTCATAGGAGGGGTTACCTCTTCTTCTCAAAGCTGGGTTCAGGTGGCCTTTGCTTCTATCCTTAGTGTTCCTGACTCTGCCTATTTGCCTCACTTTATTTCTTTATGCCTTTGCTGTGCACGCGCACGCGTGTGCGTGTGTGTGTGTGTGTGTGTGTGTCTCGCATCCAAGTGGGCTTTGCCTCAAGCACCTCAAAGGTGCTGTCAGTTCTTTTCCTTTGTGCCTACTCGGCATATTTGTCATATGCATTTAGTTCGATTATAAGGACATACTTCAGATACTCAAAAGGCAATGGTGTTGAGAAATTATAATAACATTTAATTTTTTTAAGCATTTCATGTCACCTATCAGGTCCAAGAAAGCAGCCAAAACCAATATGAACGTGCTACAGTGCTTTTGTTTGTTTTCTGTTGTTGCTTACTTTTTTCAAATTGTGTTTTATATACTGCGTTTTGTTTCTTTTGTGGATATCGCGAAGTAGCAGTACAGACTCAAATATGCGTGTCAGGGCAGAGAGCACGCATCGAAGTCTGTGGTTGGGGGAATGAAAGCTGATTTTTATTTTCTGTAAGTGTTTCTGGCTGTAATCACTTGACACTGGCTTTAGGCATCCTGGTGAGTGGCAACTTTGGTGTTTTTTTTTTGAGGTTTTTTGTTTGTTCTTTGACCTTTGGTTTATAGAAAGTCACACTCACACCACAGTCTTTTCCCATGCAGAAAACGGAAACCCGGACAGGGTCCAGTGAAACGGAGACGGAAACAGCCCAGCAGCCCCAGCCCCTGAGCACGGAGAAGGCTGTGCAGGAAACTCTGCTGGTGGAGGAGAGACATGTGATGAATGTGCATGCAAGTGGCGATGCTTCTTACGCGGCTGGAGACGATGCGGAGGCCGCAGCGCAGGCAGCATCTGCAGATGCTTCTAGCGTTAAAGGGAAGGAGGGCTCTGCTCTGATGGAGGGGGCTAAAGAGGAAAAAACGGAGGTGGCCGATAAAGCTGTACTGGAACAGGAAGAAACGGCTACTCCTTCCCATGAGCCGAAGGAGGAGCAGAGCGTAGCAACCCACTTTTCTGAAACTTTGGAACAAAAACCTCACTTTGAGGTAACTAGTAGTTAATGTTATTTTTAGCACTAAAGTAAACTGATATGAGTCCTTGAAATTTAAGCATGAAGATGGAGCTAAGTTTAATTTTCTACCTTTTTCAAGTGCATTTTGTTTCTTGTTTTCGTCTTGCACAGCAATTGTGGGTCTCATGCAAACATATACAATGATTCTTAATAATATATAGTTCCAAGAATGGTTTCTGTTCTCATTGTAATTATTATAATTGATGATAAATCTGAGTAAGCCATGTCCAGCCAGGGTATTAGAACATTTGATAAATTTATTTCTGATCAATGTAATCTTGAAGGACCAACGACCATGCTTGTCCAGGTGCCAAATACCAGAACTTTATTCTTTATCCTTTATTCTTGCAGTTCTTGAGGTACTAGGGGCAGTGAGATTATGTCTTATTACTTGTTCCTTCTTTCTAAGAAGTTAACATTTTTTAAAGGCTAATTTATGATTTTTTAATTTTTTAATGAGATCAAGGAGGAGGAATGTAAAAACACTTTATTTCCTTCAAAATGTTTGCCTTTACCTGGAACATTCCATATAAATAGATGCTGTGGGATTCTGGGGAACTGTTGGACATGTACCTGTGGTGTGCTTCACACCCCAGCTTAGACCTTACGTCATGGAATATGTAAACACTTATGTTATGCTAACCTGTGCTTGTATGCATCCACCAAGCGAGGAGGGGAAAAGTGCAAACCGTTGGTACAAACTAATGGCTACTCTTCCCTGCTTCCCATTGGTGCAGTCATCCACTGTGAAGACAGAGACCATCAGCTTTGGCAGTGTTTCACCAGGTGGAGTAAAGCTAGAAATTTCTACCAAGGAATTGCCAGTTGTTCACACAGAAACCAAAACCATAACCTACGAGTCATCACAGGTGAGACGGGCTGCGGAGACGGAGCCCTGGCACCTTGTTTCATTCCTCTAATGGCTCCGCCTACTTAAGTGTAACATGATTTTTAATTTGTGAGACTCAGGACCCAGCAGCCCGACTGTCTCTGTCGAGAGTGATGCAATGATTACAATTTTGTTACTTATCGTGGAGTCGCAGGTAGCTTAAATCTGCCACTGCTCTTTCTAAAGTCCCATCTATTGATGAGAGTTAACGGGCCGTGTCTGGTTCAGCCTTCCCCCACAGCGGCACACAGCGATGGTGGGAGACAAGTGAACCATCAAAGGCCCTAAACTAACATGGCAAACATCCGAAGAGGTAATGTAAATCTGAGAGTGTGCTGTGTCTTTCTTTGCTTCCTTAGGTTGATCCTAGTGCTGATTTGGAGCCGGGCGTGCTAATGAGCGCACAGACGATCACGTCCGAAACCACCAGCACCACAACCACTACCCACATCACCAAAGTAAGTGGAGTGGGAATCGATCCAAGGAAAGCCCTCACTCAGAACTTCCTCCAGGTTGGGCTGCACCAGCGACTAGGTGTACGACTGTCAGGACGCCAGGATAGCTGCACTGGCGCTTTCACAGCCACCATCGTGTGGTCCATTTGTCCTCGTGGGCCAGGTTCTGTTTAGGAACTCACATTCTTGTAACCTTTGCTCACTTAACACGATTGTTTGGCCCAGGGTAGGTGTTTCCAGAAACACTAGCTAGCCAAATCTAGAATTTGGATAGAATTCTATCCTCGTTTCTGAAATTAACAATTGAAAATGGCTGGCATAGAATTCTATTCAGTTCTTAATGAGTGATATTGTAATAACTATGTATGATGTCACATGGGTACTAGACTTACTGGGGCATAACTTCATAAGTTAAATAAATGTCTAATCACTGTGTTGTACACCTGAAACTAACAGGTCACTGTGTATGTCAACCGTAATTGAAAACTTAGGGAAAAAAAGAATGATGTTTCCTAAAACTCCATTAGCATTTTCTGCTATTTCCTCCACTGAACAGTGATTGCTCCTCAGAGTGGGCACATTCAGAACACTTGTCTCTGCCTTTCAGACTGTGAAAGGAGGCATTTCGGAGACGAGAATTGAGAAGCGAATAGTCATCACAGGCGACGCGGACATCGATCATGACCAGGTAGTGTGTGTGAGATGGTAGATACCTCATCAGAGAGATGGAGAAACACTTGTTGGCCCTACTCTTCCCCATGCTCTTCTTATGGCCCACCATGTAATCTAAGCATTTCCTGAATTATCTTTCCAATATGCAATGGATGATTCCTTTTGCAATCATTGTACCTCATTTGTAAATTGTGTATATAGATCTAGCTCGTAAGTCTCCACTTTGCTTCTGATCATGCATGTTCCTCCTCCTTTTTGTCTTTGCCCTTCTGTGATTTCCTGGGGATAGGCGCTGGCTCAGGCAATTAAAGAGGCCAAAGAGCAGCACCCCGACATGTCAGTGACCAAAGTAGTGGTCCATAAAGAGACAGAGATCACACCGGAAGACGGAGAGGATTGACCCAGGTAAGAGGTGACGCTGATTCTCTTAGCTTGGCCTCAGCTGGCATGTGGCATGGGGCACTTTCCTCTCATCCTTCACCTGACTCCTCCCTTTCCTTTTTGCTCTCCCTGGCATTTGTGGGGCTGGTTACCAAAAGGATGGAGAATTGCTTGGTGGGTGCTGGTCTGTGTCAAATTTGAAGGTTGTATCCTGTGAATCTTTTGCATTTACTGCTAGTTAGAGGATAAAGGAAAAGCAGAGCCTTTGCTTGCATGGTCTCCCTGGTGTTCCCTTTTAATACACATCATTCTTTCCATTAACCAACTTTGCAAGGCCAACTTTGATTTTACTTGCCATGTGACGTAATCAAAACTAAGGCATTTATGTTTTGAAAGGTGCAATTTGTGTGTTCCAAATGCTAGTGTAATAAAATATGCTCCTTTCTCCTTTTGACAGCAACATTATCCCATTATAAGCTTTTTCTTCAATTGTCTTTGGTTATAGTCTGTTAATGCTTCTGTTTGCTTTGTTTTTAAATTCGAAAGCTGAACACTCACTTTCGTTTTGGATGTCTTATATTTTCTGTATTCTTTGGGTTGATTTCTTTCCCTTAGTGTTAGCATTGTGTCTCAGGAGGAGGAAAAATGCAGTGCTGTGGTCCCGCTTTCCCCCAGGAAGCGCATGCCTTCCCAGCTGCTGTTTCACCAGCACCACGAACAGACAGCATCCTCTGTGTGTGCACAGACTCGTCGTGCATACTAACCTGCCGTGCAAGACTTCGTGCGGCCTTCAGCATCCCTAGAGGGCTTTGAATGCTGAATGCAACTGATGAGCTGCTTGCACACTTGACTGTGTGTTAAAAGTCTCTTAAACGTTTTATTCGTATAAATGAAAGAAATTAGTCCTCTAACATTGGTTTAAGAAACATAGATTGACAAGAGGCCCCTCTTAAAGAAAAACAGAAAAATCACTGAGATTAAAATTAATAATGTAATTTAAACATAGCAAAAAAAATTCTCTCCAGTGAGCTTCAGGCACTTGAGTGATGCTGTCGTTATTCTCGACAAAGCCTATCAGTGACTTACACTGGTATTTTACAGCATCTTGTCAAGAAGAGCATTGAGTAACCTGCAAGATACTTTCCTGTGACCTTAATCTCAGATGTTTTCGAATGAGTAACTGACCAAATCTCTTTTCTATAGGAATAATTTAGCCTGCACAGGAATCCAGTCATGCAAACCATTAGGAAAACCAGAGCCTATATGGAGTTCCCTCTTCTAACCCAGCTGACTCGTGTCTGCCTGTGGAAGTTTTCAGTCCAGAAGAACAGACCTTGACCGTTAACAAAGACAGGGGCAGAGAGATCTTCCCATAATAAAGCAATCTGAATCAACATCACTAACCTGATATTGCATGAAGCAACGATAAAATTACAAAAGAGCAGCATTTTTAATTTTCACAAAGTGTCTAAGTTTTCTGCTATACCTGCACGTTCATAACCAACAATATAAACCGTGATTTCATGTAACACATAAACAATCCATGCCTTTTATAGTTCATTATTATTAAAGTCTACACAAAATTTCAATTTCTTAAGTGACAGATCTTTTGTTTACAGATAAATGAAGAATTACCCTAAAATGCTAGAAGCTGTCTAGGTTCAGTGTGTCAGGTTTATCCCGGATTAGATGTGCCAATAACCAAGTTTATTCAGTAAACACTTGAATCTTGTACTTGTTTCACCTGGTTTTATTACTCTTAACCCATAAACAATGATGACTCTCTGATCCTCTGGAAATATTTAATGCTTACAATCCTGCTTTGTGTATCTAATTTAATTCATTATAAGGTAGTAATGATTTTAGCATATTAATGTGATTTCTTCCTTGTTGTCCACTTTGGTCCGTGTTCAATCTGGAAAGCTTCCCAAAGTTCCCTATCAAGTCCTAAGTATGTAAATTGTGATTATTTTGGGAAGAAAATATGTATTTTTGTTAGTTTACAATATTATGAAACTTCACTCTAGAAAAACCTGTTGTGTTCCTGTTGGGTTTTTTCCTTTCTTTGTTGCTTTTTTCTTATATTTTTACATTGATTTTTCTTCTTTTACTTGAAGAAGTATTTTATTTCCAAATATGGTCCATATTTACAACCTAGTTCAGAGCCAAGCCTTAAACTGTACAGAATTTCCACTGTAATTAAACTATTTAGTGTTTAGTTATAAATAGCTTTCAAAAAGATATATTCTCCATTACACTGTCTATTGCATTACACAGCCCATGGTGAATGTATGTTTCTGCACAGCGAAATAAAAATGGTTAAATGCATTCTCTGTGTGATAATTTCAGCATTGCATGTGTTTAGCCCAGAGGAAACATTTGCATGGCATCAAAGCCTTCGTTCATCTGCATTGTAGAGATAGCTTGTATTTGCACATGATGAAGAGTGAACGTATATTGACACGGTGTACGGACTGTTCCAGGTATTGGAGATGGGGAACAAAACACGTATGTAAATGTTTGGTTGCCCACAAAGGCCTTTTGTAAGAAGTACAGAATCTCATTTTCAAAGTTCTGACTTTTTTTTTATAAGAAAAGAAACTCTGTTATATAACCTGAGTTCCTGGGTGCTGTTAATCTACGGAAAGAACCACCTCTGTCCCTCACGTCAGCTCCATAGCTGAACAGGTTACCTGATGCGTCCCACAGAGGCCCCTGCAGCCTGCTCCCCAACTCTTCCAGTCAAACTCTCCACATGCCAGGGCCCGAGAATAAGACTCTGTCACCAACTGCCATCCTAACACCTAAACGTCCTTGCTGGCATTTCCTACCATGTCACGCTTTACCTAACTTAGTGATTTTTTTAAACTCTAAAAAAAAAACTTTTTTTTTTTTCCCCCAGAAAATTGTTAGATTTGATCACACATCTTGGTCTAATCAAGGCTGTCAAACTCTTACGATTTATCTCTGGAGGTGTTACCAGCTTGTCCTTACTGTCAACACCGACTATTCATTTTAGGACCCAGAGCATCATTGAAGTTGTGTGAAGCCAAGCAAAAGTGTGTGGAGAAGAATTAATGCTTTATTGGTAGGAAATGGTGTGTGGCCTCCCAAGGGTGCGGCACCCACTCTGCTTAGTTTGTGTCCATCAGGTTGTTACGTGTTCACTGCCTTAAACCCAAACTAGGCTTTCATGTTGTTCTGTCTTCAGCAATAAGTACATTTGTATAAACATTATGAAGGAAGTGGTACATTTTCAGCTTTCTTTTCCTTCTCTACTAATTACTCTTCCAAACTTCCCAGCCCTCACTCACTGCCGTGTGTGAGTTCCAGAGCCGCCCCCTCATATTTATGCATCTGTGACAGCAGAGCCCCACTTCTGCACCTGCTTCTTATTGCTATATGATAAATTACAATAAAAGTCGTGGCTTAAAACAGCACACATTTATTATTTCACAGTTTCTGCGGGTCACGTGTCTGGGCATGGTTTCACTGGATCCCGTGTAAAGCTGGGACTGGGGTCTCAACTGGGGAAGGACCCGCTTCCCAGCTCATTCCAGCCGTTTGCACAATGCATTTCCTTATAGTCGTAAGACCCTTGACAGCGTGCTTCTTCAAAGCCACCCGTAGAGGGAGGCTAGCGTGTGTCTCCCAGAGAAACAGAGTCTTAGATGACAAAATCAGGGGAGCAGCTTCCCATTACCTTTGCCATATTCTGTTGATTAGAAGCAAGTCACAAGTTCTGGTCACAGCATAACAAATTTAAAGTTTAGATTTGGACATTAGGCAAGCCCTATTTCACATTCCCTAATTCAGTGGTTTTAAAGCTTAGTTCCATTAATGTATAAAACTGGCTTATGCTTATTGCTAGACTCTTAGGTAATCTCAGAACATCTTTTAGCCATTACTAATTCAGAAAAATGTAACATTGCAATAGGTGTGAAAAAGAGTCTAGGTATTACACTTTAAGAAACCGAAGAATTCCCCTTCAGTTAGCTATTTGCTTCACAGTAAAGAAATGCTTGCCTCTCAATTTGCTCTAAGATTCAGGCCCTAGGGTCACAAGAAAACGTGAACTTAGGGTTCTATCAATGTACAGAAAAGCAAATTGCAAACCTAAAGTCATATAGTGCAGCCTACTGGTAACCCGCAGTTCCTACTAATCACACAGGGACCTGAAAATTATTAGGAGTCGCCAAGTCTACATGTTTCTTCTGGAGCCGTAGAGTGAATTGCTAAATTCAGGTAATAGTCTTCATTCAAGTAAAGCGCTGCCTGCTTTCCATCCAATGGAGCTCAAAGGAGCTCGGAGCGCAGCCCAGGTGGACATGTCCTGCTCCTTGGGCAGCACTGGGATTAAAGGGTGGAGCCGCAGCGGTGCTGAGACAACCACTGCCCCAGCGAGAGAAACGAGGACAACACACCAGTGGGAATGGCATGCAGCTTTACTCTCCCAGAAGAACGCGCCATCCCCTTCTGCTCTACATTCCTTTGAAATTTCTCAGAGCCCTCTTGTTGGGCACAGTGAGATCATGCAGCTTCTATGACTGCTCAGTCCATTTTCATAAACAATTGCTGTAATCTGTTTCCTTCATTATGTCAACTTTCTAGCACATCTGTTATGCAATTTAAGTCAACCTCGACCCTAGCTGCTTTTAAAAACCAACATGGAGTCTAGAACATGGATCCAAATTTGCTTCCAAACAAAAATCACGTGCCTCCCGCTCCTCACCCAAATGCTCTTTTACCAGCTCCGGACGGGCCACTCAGTTGGCTGAGGGTTGCCCTCAGACACCAAGGTTGCAGGTTCCATCCATCTCCAGTCAGTGCGCTTACAAGAATCAACCAACAAATACCAGTGTTTCTCTCTCTCTCTCTCTCCCCCCCACACCCCCTTTTGTTTGACTTTATTAAAGTCAATACATAAAATTTAAAAAATTGAGTGGCTTCATTTATTAAAAAGTAAATAAATGCTTTTTTTTCCCCCTTTCTCACTACTGTAAGATAACCATGATAGAAGTGCCAGCCTTGGCCCTGGCCGGTGTGGCTCGTTTGGTTGGAGTGCGGTCTCGTAAACAAAAAGGTGGTTTTGAGTCCCTGTCATGGCACGTGCCTGAGTCATCCGCTTAGTCCCAGGTCAGGTCATGTACAAGAGGTAAGCAGTTGACGTTTCTCACATTGATGTTTCTCTCCCTCCCTCTCTCCCCATCCCTTTCCCCGCTCTCTGAAGTCAATAAGCGCATCCTTAAGTGAAGATTAAAAAAGCAAAATGTCAGCCGTGGATTTCCAAAGAGGCAGCCTTGTGTTTTAATGGGCGTTTTACTCATTAAGTACAATTACATTATTGCATTTTTTTAAGTACATTGTTTGTGGGTGGCCATTAGTACATCTAAAATTGTGTTCACAGAAATGACATTTTATTTTGACAAATAGTTTCTTGTCAGAGCTGTTTAACTCTGAGGGAGGGTGATGGAAGGCAGTAACACTCCCCTGTGAGCGTGTTACTAACACGGGCAGACACACATGCACTAACACGGGCAGACACACACGCACAATGGCCTCTCCTGTTTCTTTGCAATATCTTTTAAGAGACTGGCCAGGTTCTTGTATTGCAAGTTTAGGAAAAGCTTATCAGCCAAGATAATAGTGCATTTTTAGAGTACTCCATGCAATGCGGTTCACCAGAATATTTTGGGCTGAATTTCAGGCTTACTCATTCTCCTTGAATAATACTAAAATATAAGTGATTCCTGAAGACTAGCAATGATGAAGAAATGCCCACTTTAATTCAGTATAATTTAACAACAATCAATTGATAAAGACATGCTTAATTTTTTTACAAACCTTTTGACCTACCAAATCTACTTCTGGGAATTTTTCCTAAAAAAGTCAGAAGTCTGCAGGGAGTAATATAGAAGGATGTTTTGTTCCATGTTACTCATACAAAACAGAAAGTCTAAACAGTATTCAGCAAAGTGCGAAAATTAGAAATTAACTTTGGTGCATACCTAAGGTACACTACTACGCAGCCACTAAAAGTAGAGAATAACCACCTGATAGAGGAAATCCTGATATGTTAGGTGCAAAACAAGAGAAAATGCACTTTATCGTACTAATTGGGAAACATGCTTATCTGCACAGAAAATGCCTGGGAGGCTGTACGCCCGAGTGGGAGCGGTGATATTCTCTCTCTGAGGAAGAGATTATGACGTTTTTCTTCATTGTGCTGTTCTGTTTTCCTGAAGTTTCTTTGAATGTCTATCACTATTATCATTTTTTTTAAAATAGTTTAAGAAATAATACCAGTAATTTTATCTGGCAACTGAGAATAATGGAGAGTAAGTGATACGTAAATGGGAAGAAAGTTGGAAAACTGATTTTTTCCTGGAACTTCAAAGCCATTATTATAACCACCCAATGTAACAAACGCTTTGTTAAATACTGACTTCCTCAGTCACGTTCTAATTAGAATGGTGATAGATGAATTTCTGTTACAGATAATGAAGTTATTTATAGGAACACAATGCTAGATCTTTCCAGATGAATAAGTTGTGTCCTGGATATGCATTAGCGGCTTAGGCAGTGTGTTTGCTTTATAAAAAGATCCTCACCCGAGCACATGTTTATTGATTTGAGAGAGAGAGAGAAACATCAATTAGGAAGAAAGAAACATTGATCAGCCCAACTGAACAAACCCGCAACCTAGGTATGTGCCCTGACCGGGGATCGAACCAGAACCTTTTGGTATACGGGACGACGCTCCAACCAACTGAGCCACCCGGACAAGGCCACTTATTTTTTAAGGGTAGTATTTAATGTACTGTGAAATGTTAAGTGTTACCACAGTAGAATTGAAAGATAATGCTTATCTCTTTCCTCTGCATAAAACTGACTTTTACTAGCTCTGTTTTTTAAAGCAAGCATAGTCTGAAAACAAACAAACAAAAATGTAGATTCTGTGCCATGCCACTTACAAATTTGTCACCTTAAGCCAGTGATTTAGACACTTGGAGCCTCAGTTTGCTCATAATTAAAAGAAGAACTATAGCCAGCTACAAAGGTTATGATGGTGAAAATCCTTTGCTTCTATGAGAAACTATATTACCAAATAGGGATATATGAGGAAATTCTTCGTAAAATATAAAATGGCAGTTTAATGTAACAACTTACTTTATCCCTCCTTTGTCCCCTCTGCACACTGCATCATTTCCTTTGTATGTGAGAACACAAACCGGTTTATCTCAGGAAGCTAATTGCCCCTTTTTAAGAAAAAATATCCTTCAGCCAAGTGGAAGTGTTCAGAAGCTGCAAAATATTTTTCTTGTTATGATTCAAGTGATGTGAGTGACCATAGATAGCTAGGATTCCTTCCTGTGTAAAGGTCAACTTTCACTTTGTTCGGAGGGGCAAAAAAGTAACACGTGTATGATTCCCCTTATGTAGGTGGTCCGTGCCTTTCTATGGTGAGAAGTTAGCTGATACTGTCAGTGACAATGGCCAGGAAGCAGCTAGCTAGCACAATGCCTAGCAAGAACGCAATAAGTATGCAGGTTCCTATGGTTACTGCATTGCTTTTTGGGTAACGTACCTATACAGTCATGCACATATTTTGGGGTTAACTATAATGATTTTCTGTATAGGATTTTATATTTTTATGGGCACATTTTATATGAATACACAGAGTTGATTAATAAATAGCATTTTAAAGTTCCATAGAATACTTGTGTGCTTAATCGGGGTTACGTAAGGTACCTTTTTGGGGTATGCCCATTGACTAAATCAGAAGGAATTCACAGGCAACATAGGCTCCTCATCTGCCAGAGCAGTGGGTCTTTTAAGCCTAGATGCTAGTGGAATTACCTGGGGATTTTTTTTTTGAAGATACTGAAGTCTGAAACTCCAGAGATTCTGAAATAATTGGTCTGGGGCTGGAGCCAAAGCCTCACTATTTTAAAAAAAACTTTGCCGATGAGTCAAATGCCAGCCAGTGTGAAGAATCAGTAGCCTCATGAAATGATTCTCAAAGCAGAATCCGCTTCGGAATGCATAATGAGCTTGTTGAAACCCTGGACCTTCTGATTCAGCAGGTCTGAGGCAAGACTCCAGGTTAACACTTCTAGCGTGTTCTCAGGTGCTTCTGTCACTGCTGGTCTGGAGAACTACTGACCCAGTGGAAAGAGCACTGATTTAGGATTAAGAAGAACTGCGTGATGAGTTTAACCATGATTCTTCTTCTACAAAAGGAAATTAACCACATGCAATGTATTGTAGAGATTGATAAAGCCAGTATTATGAAATTCACATACCGAATGGTTCCAGTTCTGTACAAGCCGGAGACAATACTGTTCCCTCCCTGACATTTTGGACTCCCATAAGATAAAAGTGGAGTGGTTCCCAGGAACATAAAGAAAGCGATGATAAAATAATGAAAGCAACAGCTGCCCATACAGTGGCCAGGATGGAGACAGCAGGTCCAGAAGAAGTTGTATCTTTATTTAATTGAACTTATCAGGGCGACATTGGTTTACAAAGCCATACAGGTTTCAATTGTACAACTTAACGAAACATCATCCGCACACTGCATTGTGCTCCCAATGCCCAAAGCAAAGTCTCTTTCCAGCCCCATTTATTCCCCCTTTGCCCAACTCTACCTACTACCATCCCCCTTCCCTCTGGCTATCACCGCACTGTTGTCTGTGTCTATGTGAGACTATATATAATATACATAAAATATATATAATATATATAAAGTCTATATGTAATATATAATACATTTTTGCTTAATCCTTTCACCTTCTAACATCCAGTCTGCTAAACCCCCTTGCATCTGACAAATGTTTGTCTGTTCCATGTATCCAGGCCTCTGTTTCTATCTTGTTCATCATTTTATATTGTTCATTAGATTCCACATATAAGTGAGATCATATGGTACTTTTCTTTCTCTGACTAACTTATTTCACTTAGCATAATAATGTCAAAATTCACCCATGCTCTAACAAAAGGTACACTTTCCTTTTTTATAGCTGCATAGTATTGCATTGTATAAATATACCACAGCTTTTTTTATCCACTCATCTACTAATGGGCACCTGGGCTGTTTCCAGTTACTGGCTATTGTAAATAATTCTGCAATGAACATAAGGGTGCATATATTCTTTCAAATGAATGTTATAGGTTTCTTCAGATATATTCCCAGAGGTGGGATTTCTGGGTTTTGAGGAAACTTCATACTGCTTTCCACAGTGGCTGCACCAATCTGCATTCCCACCAACAGTGCATAAGGGTTCCCTTTTCTCCACATCCTTGACAACACTTGTTCTCTGTTGATTTATTGATAAGAACCATTCTGACAGTTGCAAGGTAATATCTCATCATAGTTTTAATTTGTATTTCACTGATGATTAGTGACATTGGACATTTTTTCATATATTTATTGACTATCTGTACACCCTCTTTGGAGAGGTTTCTGTTTAGGTCTTTTGCCCATTTCTTAACTGGGTTGTTTATCTTCTTGATGTTGAGTTGCATATATATTTATATATTTTGGAAATTAGCCTCTTATCAGGTGTATCATTGGCAAATATGTTCTCCCATTCAGTGGGCTCCCTTTTCATTTTGTTGATGGTTTCTTTCGGTTTAGTCCCACTTGTTTATTTTTTGTTTTGTTTCCTTTGTGTGATATGATATATTGACAAAAATATTGCTATGAGAAATGTCTGAAATTTTACTGCCTATGTTTTCTTCTAGGATTTTTATGGTATTGAGACTTAGATTTACAGTTTTAATCCATTTTGAATTTATTTTTATGAATGGTGTAGGTTGGTGGTCTAGTTTCATTTTTTTTGCATGTATCTGTCCAGTTTTCCCAACATCATTTATTGAAAAGACTGTCTTTACACCATCATATGTTATTGCCTTCTTTGTCAAATATTAATTAACCACCAAGGTGTGGCTTTCTTTCTGTGTTCTCTGTTTCATTCCATTAATTAAATGCCTGTTTTTGTGCCAGTGCCGTGCTGTTTTGAATACTATGGCTTTGTAGTATAGTTTCACATTGCACAGTGTGTTACCTCCAACTTTGTTTTCTTTCTCAATATTGCTGAAGCTACTTGGGGTCTTTTTTGGTTCCATATAAGTTGTTGGGATATTTGTTCTAGGTCTGTGAGATATGCCATCAGTGTTGTAATAGGAATTGAGTTGAATCTGTAGATTGCTTTGGGTACTATGGACATTTTAATGATGTTAATTTTGCCTATCCATGAACATGGTATATGCTCCCATTTATTTGTATCTTTCTCCATTTCTTTTTTTTTTTTAAGATTTTATTTATTTATTTTAGAGAGAGGGGAAGAGAGGGAGGCAGAGAGGGAGAGAAACAGCAATGTATGGTTGCATCTCACATGGCCCTCACTGGGGACCTGGCCTGCAACCCAGTCATGTGCCTCTGGTTCCCAGCCCGCACTCAATCCACTGAGCTACACCAGCCAGGGCTGTATCTTTCTCAATTTCTTTCTTCAGTATATTATAATTTTCCAAGACAGCTCTTCTACCTCCTTGGTTAAATTTACTCCTAATTTTACTCCTTTTGTTTGTTCTTGCAATAGTAAATGGGATTGCTTTCATAATTTCTCTTTTTTATAATTCATTATTGGTATATGAAAATGCTGCCATTTTCTGATTATTAATTTTGTATCCTGCCACTTTGATGAATTCATTGATTAGCTTGAGTAGTTTTTTGGTGGGGTCTTTAGAATTTTCCATATACATTGTTATGTCATCTGCAAATAATGACAATTTTACTTTCTCATTTCCAATTTTGATGTCTTTTGTTTCTTCTTCTTGTCTGATTGCTATGGCTACAACTTCTAGTACTATGTTGAGTGAGAGTGGTGAAAGTGGACACCCCTGTCTTGTTCCTGATTTTAAGGAAAATGCTTTTGTTTTTTTCACATTAAGTGTGATGTTGTCTCTGGATTTGTTATATACAACCTTTGTTATGTTAAGATATTATTCCTCTATTCCCACTTTGCTGAGAGTTTTTTCATACATGGGTGCTGAAATTAATCAATGATTTTTCTGTATCTGTAGATACGATCATGTGGTTTTTATCCTTCATTTTGTTTGTGTGGCATAAGATATTTATTGATTTGTGATATTTTACCAACCTTGTATCTCTGGAATAAATCCCACTGATCATGGTGTATGATCTTTTTAATGTATTGGTGGATCTGGTTTGCTAATATTTTGTTGAGGATTTTAGCATGTATGTACATCAGGGATATTAGCCTATTAATTTTCTTTCTTTTTAGTGTCTTTATCTTGTTTTGGAGTTAGGATAATGCTGGCCTCATAAAAAGAGGTTGGAAGTCTTACTCTTGAATTTTTTGGAATAGTTTGAGAAGGATAGGTGTTAGTTATTTTTTGAATGTTTGGTAAAATTCTGCTATGAAACCATTCAGTCTAGGGCTTTTGTTTGCTTAGAGTTGTTGTTTTTTTTAATGTTCATCTTTTTTTTAATATAGTTTATTGATTATGCTATTACATTTGTCCCATTTTCCTTCCCTTTATTCCCCTCCACCCTGCACAGCCTCTCCCACCCACATTCCCCACCCCACTCCCTTCATTCTTGTCTGTGGGTCATACATATAAGTTCTTTGGCTTCTACATTTCCTACACTATTCTTAACCTACTGCTGTCTATTTTCTACCTACCATTTATGCTACTTATTCCCTATACCTTTTCCCCCATTCCCCCCCACCCGCTGATAACCCTCCATGTGATCTCCATTTCTGTGATTCTGTTCCTGTTCTAGTTGTTTGCTTAGTTTGTTTTTGTTTTTGTTCATTTAGGTTCAGTTTTTAATAGCTGTGAATTTGTTGTCATTTTATGGTTCATATTTTTGATCATCTTCTTTTTCTTTTCATTTAACATTTCATAAATTCCCTTTAACATTTCATATAATAAGGACTTTGTGAGGATGAATTCCTTTAACTTGACCTTATCTGGGAAGCACTTCCATTGTAAATGATAGCTTTCCTGGATAGACTAGTCTTGGATGTCGGTCCTTGCCTTTCATGACTTTGAATACTTCTTTCCAGCCCCTTCTTGCCTGCAAGGTCTCTTTTGAGAAATCAGCTGATAGTCTTATGGTAATTTCTTTGTAGGTAACTGTCTCCTTTTCTCTTGCTGCTTTTAAGATTCTCTCCTTATCTGTAATCTTGGGTAATGTACTTATGATGTGCCTTAGTATATGTTTCCTTGGGTCCACCTTCTTTGGGACTCTGAGCTTCCTGGACTTCCTGGAAGTCTATTTCCTTTGCCAGATTAGGGAAGTTCTCCTTCATTATGTTTTCAAATAAGTTTTCAACTTCTTGGTCTTTCTCTTCTCCTTCTGGCAACCTTAGGATTTGGATGTTGGAACGTTTAAAGTTGTCCTGGAAGCCTCTCCTCATTTTTTTGAGTTCTTGTTCATTCTGTTCTTTTTTTAAATATTTGTTTTTATTTTATCTATCTTCTATTGTTTATTTTATTTTTTATTGTTGTTCAAGTACATTTTTCTGCCTTTTCTCCCCATCCCTCCTCACCACCGTAGCCCTCTCTGCTCCCCTCCCCCGTTTCCACCTCCCCTTGTTATTGTCCTTATGTCCTTTATAATTGTTCTTGTAAACTGTTCACCCTTTCCCCTCTGATCACTGTCAACCTGTTTTCAATTTCAATGTCTCTTCATTCTGTTCTGGTTGAACATTTATTTCTTCCTTCTGGTCCAAACCATTGATTTGAGTCCTGGTTTCCTTCCATTCACTGTTGGTTCCATTTATTTCACTTTTCATAGCCTTCACTTTCCCTCTATTATGCAACCATACTCAATACTCTCTGTGAGCATCTTGATTACCAGTGTTTTGAACTCTGCATCTGATAGGTTGGCTATCCCTTTGTCGCCTAGTTGTGTTTTATCTGGAGCTTTGATCTGTTCTTTCATTTGGGCCATTTTCTTTTTGTCTTGGAATGCCTGCTGTGTATTAAGGGGCGGAGCCTTTGGTATTTGCCCATACAGGGCAACCCACTTGGTTGCCGTGGAGCTGTATATGGGGGAGGGGTCTGAGAGGGAACAGTGCCGCTTGCTCAGCTGTCTGCCAGCTTTCAGTCACTTCCTTCATTTCCCACAAGCAAATTGGGCCCTTCTGGTGCTGATTCCCAGTGGGTGGTTTTGTGTACATTCTAGGACCCTGTGGGTCTCTCCAACGAACTCTCCTCTGAGGCTGGAAGTTTCTCTCACCACCACAACCCCCACAGGTTTTTTCAGTCAGAGGTTTTGAGGCTTTATTTCTCCAAACTGGAACCCTGGGTTACATGGTCTGTCTTGTTCCCCAGTTGTTCCTCCTGATTTATCCGCATGCAAACGTGGGACTGCCTGCTCTGGCAGCTGTTGCCTCGCCCACTCCACCAGCCGCCCCCTCACCCATCCTGGCCCTCCAGCTACCACCTTGCTGCGAGTCCTCTCTGCCCCAGCTGCCCATCCCTGCCCCTCCTACCGGTCTGGATGAATATTTCTTCTTTAACTCCTTAGTTGTTGGACTTCCATACAGTTCAATTTTCTGTCAGTTCTGGTTGTTTTTTGTTTTTAAATTTGTTTTTGTTCTTCTTTTGGTTGTGCGAGGAAGCACAGTGTGTCTTCGTATGCCTCCATCTTGGCCAGAAGTCTGCTGGGAGTTTTTTGATTACTGTTTTGACTTCAATAGTTGTAATTAGTCTAATCTGGTTTTCTGATTATTCTTGTTTTAGAAAATTCTATGTCTTTAGGAATTTATCTATTTTGCCCAGATTGTCCAGTTTTTGGCACATATATGTTCATAGTACTTTCTTATAAACCTTTGTATTTCTCTGGTATCAGTTGTTACTTCTTCTCTTTCATTTCTGATTTTATTTATTTGAGTCCTCTATTTTTTTTCTCGATGAGTCTGGTTAAACATTTGTCAATCTTGTTTATCTTTTCAGAGAACCAACTCTTAGATTCATTGAACTTTTATATTGATTGATCTTTTGTATTTTTTTTTTAGTCTCTGTGTCATTTAATTCCACTTTAATCTTTATTATTTCCTTTCTTCTACTTACTCTGGGCTTTGTTTGCTGTTCTTTTATTAGTTCTTGTTACATTGTTTATTTGAGACTTTTCTTGCTTCTTGAGGTAGGGCTGTAATTGTATGAACTTCTTTTTCAAGACTATTTTCTCTATGTCCTATATATTTTGTTGTGTGTTCATTTTCATTTGTCTCCAGGTAACTTGATTTCTTCCATGATTTCATTGTTAATCCATTCATTGGTTAATAACATGTTATTTTGCCTTAATGTGTTGAATGTGTTTCAGCTTTTTACATTGTAATTGATTTCTAGTTTCATACCATTGTGGTGAGAGAAGATGCTTGACATGATTTCAGTCTTCATGGATTTGTTGAGACTTATTTTGTGTCCTAACATGTGGGCTGTCTTTGAGAATGTTCTGTTTGCACTTGAAGAATGTATATTCTGCTGCTCTGGGATGAAATGTTTTGTAAATGTCAATGAAATTTATCCAATTCAGAGTGTTGTTTAAGATCACCATTGCCTTGTTGATTTTGGTCTGAAAGACCTATCTGTTGATGTCAGTGGAGTGTTAAACTCCCCAATTATGACAATATGTGTGTGTATGTGTGGTCATATATGTGCACATATATGTATATATATGTCATGTGTGTGTACACACACACACACATTTATTCTTATTCTTAAACAGGACCTTTAACATTTCTTGTAATACTGGTTTGGTGGTAATGAACTCCTTTAGCTTTTTTTGGGTGGAGAAGGGCCTGGGAAGTTCTTTATTTCACCTTCAATTTTAAATGATAGCCTTGCTGTATGGAGTAGTCTTGGTTGTAGGTCCTTGCTTTTTATCACTTGTAATATGTCATGTCAATCCCCTCTGGCCTTAGTGTTTCTGATGATAAATCAGGTGACAGCCTTGTGGTAGCTACCTTATAGATAACTGTCTCTCTCTTGCTGTTTTTGAGATTCTTTCTTTGTCTTTAACCTGTGCCATTTTAATTTAATGTTTCTTGGTGTGGGTCTTTTTGAGTAAATTTTGATGGGGACTCTTCATGCTTCCTGAACTTGTGTGCCTTCACCAGGTTAGGAAATTTCTTGGCCATTATTTTTCAAGCAGGTTCTTGATCTCTTGCTTACTCTCTTCTCCTTCTGGTATCACTGTAATGTAGATGTTGTTACGCTTGATGTTGTCCCAGAGGTATCATAGACTTTCTTCATTTTTAAAAATTCTCTTTTCTTTTTGTTGCTCTGCTTCATTCCTAACTATTACCTTGTTCTCTACATTGTGGATTCGATCCTCTGCCTCATTTAACCTGCTATTGATTACCTATGGTGTATTTATTTCAGGGATATATTCTTCATTTCTGTCTGGTTCTTTTTATGGCTTATTTATCCTTTTTAATGCTTACTACCTCTTTTTTTAAGTTCTCACTGAGATCATCCATTCTTCCCCTAAAACTCTTGAACATTTTTATAACCATTGTTTTTAACTCTACATCTAATATCTTGGTTACTTCTATTTTATTTAATTCTCTCTCTATCTCTCTCTTTTTTGGGGGGAGCAGTTTCTCTTGTTCTTTGATTTGGGGTATATTTCTTTGCCTCTTCATTTTGTCTTTATATGTTAGGTAGATCTGTTATGACTCCAAAAATTGTTGTGATGGCTTTATGATGTAGGTGTCTTATTGGGCTCAGCCGCACAATCTTCCAGGTCAGCTTGGTGCTTTAGGAATGTATCTTGTGTGTTTAGTGCAGTCAACCATTGTAGCTGAGTTTTGAATTCTGTTGGCTCATTTGCGGGTAGAGCTAATCTTTCAAGCTGGCTTACTATAAGGATAAACCTCCGTTACCATGTATAAGTCACTGTGCAAGGACTGCCTCGAAGGCAGAGTCGTTCCCAGCAGGTTCTGGTATCTGCTTGACTCCTGTATTGGTGTGCCACTTGTGTGGCTAATTAGGTTGAACTCTGATCTGGGCTGAAGCCCACTACAGGTTGTGTTAGTTCTGGGTCCACTTGGACAGGGCTCAAGTACAGATGATGTCAAATGTTGTATGTAACTGGCCTTGGGCTACCTGTCCGGAGCTACCACACTATTCACTGTTTGTGGCTGCGTCTACTGGGCCTCGGTGTGCATGGTAGGGAGAAATTTGTGTACAAAGGTTGGCTTTCTCCAACTTAGAGCTGAGGGAAGATTTATAAAAAGTCCAAAGCTCCCTGTCACCTGTCAGCTACTTCCACCTGTCAGCTACTCCACCTCCTCTTGAAGTTGCCTGGTCTTCCTCCAGGGCCTTCTGAAGAAAGACTGCAGAGTGGGCCTGGCTGGCTACCAACCAGAGACATTTCTACAGGTTGTAAATTAAGTAGGTCAGAGTGACTGGGGTGGGAAGGATGGAGCTAGTGGGTCTCCTACTTCAGGGCCACATGGTTGGGCATTCAAATGAGGGGAAAGTGGCCCCTACCCAAGAGCCATACCACTCAGTCTGCCAGAATTTCTAACTCTAGCTCCCCAGGAGTAGCACACCACAGGTTCAGATTGGGTGCAGGCAGCTGCCCCCACTGCAGGAACAGCAGGGTCAAGCCATGAAGACTTGAGAGGATAAGTCAGAAGAGTTTCCCATTGCAGGTGGTACCAGCTGAACCCACAGGAGGGGGCCAAGCTCTTTGTCTCAGTCCCAGAGAAGAGTCTCTTAGGGAGACTTGCTCCAAAGTTCCCAGCTCTGAACAGCACTCTCCCTGCAAAGCTGAGCTCAGCAGGGAGGAGCCACTGGGACTTGAGAGGGCAGATCCAAACAGTCTCCCATGGGGGTGGTCCTGGCAAGCCTGTTGGGTAGGGGCGGGCACTTCTTCCCCTCCCTGGGCAAAAGCCTCTGATATGTACTGAAGGTCACAGCTCTGAGCAGCTCTCAGATTCTCTCCCAGAACCGAGCTCACTCAGCAAGATGGGGCCCCCAGTTCCCAGAAAGACAGGTCAAATGAGTCTCCCACTGGGAGAATGGACTGAGCTTTCAGAGGAGGTAAAAGTGACCCTTCCCCAAAATGTAGCCACATAACCCAGGTACCACCCATCCGATTCCTGGACAAAAGCCTCTCTGGGAGATGTGCTCTGAAAGTCCCAGCTCTGAGGGGCACTCAGATCCTGCTGTGTGACTGAACTCAGCAGGGCGGGGCCGCAGGGAATGGAAGGGCAGGCCAAGTGACTTGACAGGTGGTGGGGGTAAGCTGATTGTGCACTTGAGGTGCGGGAGAATGGTCCCCTTTTTAAAGATACATAGTTCAATCCCTGTCTGAGTCTCCGATGGGAGCTTCTCCAGAAAAAGAGTCCCCAGTGGTGCCTTCTGTGTGAAGCTAGGAGACCTCTCTGCAGGACCCAAGCTCGAGAGAGTGGTGTTGCCACTAGCTGGAGGACCAGGCATTGCACTCCCCAGGCTGGTGCTGTAACAGTAGGAGTGCTCCATCCTGGGAAGGTGGCATATGGGTCTTTAGCAGACTCCCTACTCTCCCAGGCAGACTGAATCCCCACTGATTTTCACCATCCAGTGCAATGAGGGCTCCTCTTTCCATCTCTGTTGCTCTGGGTTGGTGATTCCTGCATGGGGTTAAGACCCCAGGCTCCTAGAGGAGGGAGTTTTGCAGCTGAGGTAGCCCTCTGGCTTCTCAGACACTGTACGTGGGCGCAGGAGCCAGCCCTTTCCACATCTCTGCCCTTCTTACCAGGCTCTATATAGCTTCTGTAAGTCCTTGGTTATAACATTTCAGTTCAGCTAGGCTCTAGTTGGTTATTCAGGTTGATTGCTCTATAATGTAGCTGTAAATCTGGTTTGGTACCGGGGCCAAGTGAGTGTAGCTTCCACATACTGTGCAGCCATCTTGGAATCAAGGAGTTGTATCTTAAAGAGATAGCAGGAGTCACCTTGTAATCATTGATGAGAATAACCAAGTGACAGAAAGTACAAAGTTTCCAAGGATACCCCAATAATAATTAAAAAATACTGCATTGATGCCCCCAAACATGCTGCAGTTTCATGTATTGTAATCACCCGAGAGGCCTTACACAATGCTCTTCTAAAAGCTCAAAACAAACTACATCTGAGGAGAACTAATAATGGCCATTCATAAAGATGTGCATAAAGATGTTTGCGGACAGACCAAAAAAGTCAAAATACAATAGAACATGATGAGAGATGTAGGAGTGGGGAGTGAGAATTAGGAGCCCAAAGGAGAAAGTGCTCCTGGCGGGACAGAAGTGACATTGGAATTGATCCTTAAGGATGTTCACCAGACAGCAGACAAAGGAGGTGGTGAGGGGTTAGAAGCAGGACTCTCAGAAAATAGAAGCTTCTTCCCCAGGAACGGTTTGTAGGTCTGGCAACTTATGATTCCAAACAACCCTCTACTGCCAGCTCTGTTCCCTCCTCGGTTAACTATGGGACATTAACCTAAATGAACATTTAATGGAGAAAAGCAAAGGTATAAGGGAAATGTCCGAAGAATAAGAACGCCAGTACAATGACCGAGGGTCATCGAAGAGTGCTGTCTGCGGCGTTGGATTGCTACTCCTCCCACCAGAAGGAGCAGTCTGAAGTCAGGACTGTGAAAAGAAGGGGGGGCGGGGCAAAGAGAATTTGTATGACTTGAAGCCAGTAATGGAGGCAGTGCTGTCTCCTCTTTAGGGACGGGAAAGGAAAAACAAAGTGTAGAACAAATGTCAGTTTTAGGGACTGGCTGAGGACATCCTTTAACAAGGTTTGGAAATGGACTTGGAAATTTCTTATCAAGTAGTTCTCCCAGTTTTAGAATTCTAAATCTATATCATGTAAGTGACAGTTTTCTATGTAAGAAAAGTTTAAAGATGGAAGAGCAGCTTCTCTAAGTACAAAGCAAACAATCTAAACTAATTTTTGTATAAAACTTTTCAATTACCAGAAATAGGTGAGACAGCCCCGGCTGGTATGGCTCCGTGGATGGAGTGTGGGACTGCAAACAAGTGGTTGCTGGTTTGGTTCTCAGTCAGGGCACGTGCCTGGGTTGCAGGCCAGGTCCCCAGTGGGGGCTGTGCGAAAGGCAACCACACACTGATGTTTCTCTCCCTCTCTTTCTCCTTCCCTTGTCCTCTGTTTGGAAATAAATAAATAAAATCTTAAAAAAAAAAGAACTAGTTGGGACAAAGTAGTCTGATTAGTTTATACCATTTATTTATATATGACTTAACAATGTTTAAAGACAGACAATACCATATGATATACTTAATGCTAATTTCTTCTTCGGTGATTCAGAATCCCCTTTCAGAATTGTTCCATGTGTCAGAGTCTTCATATATTTCTCCTCACTCTACAGTATTGTGGGTACAGAAGATGAAGAAAATGGACGTGTATGCATACTGACCTCAGGAAGAGTCTGAAGTTGCTTCTTGGAATAAATTCCTTATAACAGCCTGTTTATGATGTAATTTTCTCACAAAAGTGTAAAATAAAATGCACTTTATATGCAAACATCAGGTCCTTTGAAATTTTACAAACTTGAATTCGAGGTGAAGGAGAGGTTCCTGCAAAAAGGAATAGGGACGTTCCATTTAATATGAAGGGTGACCTCGCCTCTTGTGTTGAAAGTGTGGGGAGCACTACTAGATTATCAGGGGCACCTGGGGAAGTCTGATCATCCTTGGGTGTCATTCATATTGACTGGGATGCTCTCAGTTTTAAAACAGCTAAAATCATTCTTAGGATTGAAGACATCCTCAGATATTCAGGGAAGGGCAGCCTGGCTTCCCTCTGTAGGAATCATTTCTCAGGTTTCTTCTGAACATTTCTGAGAAAGGAAGGCAGAGTTTTCCACCTCTCAGTGTCTGGAGGTGGGAGTCGGTGGAGGAAGGCGGGCACACTGGGTTGCTAAGAGGAGGGAGCAATCAGCACGGCCTGGGTCTGTGCGGGCAGTTACCTGGCAGGAACCACAGAAGCTGCAGAGAGCCCAGGGCCAGGTGACAGTCACAGGTTGCAGCGCATGAATGCTGCAGGTCCGAACAGCACAAAGGGTCAGCAACAGACAGGCACGAAGACCGAGGATTGAGAGAGAAGTTGTGCTTGACTGGCAAAGTCTACAAACTTACCAAGGACTTGCTTCTCTGGGGACTAGGTGGCTTTTTAAAACTCTGATATTAACATGTTTGCTCGCTCATTCCTCTTTCCTCCTAAATGTGAGCTGGTAGAGAGCAGGAAATGAAGGGGAGACAGAAGTCTAGTTGTGTGCTAGCCAGTTGGGTTTCCGTTAATTAAGGGCTGACAATAAATGCATGTCATTTAAGAGCTCATGACTAATATCTAGCTGTCATTCTATTGCAATAGTCCGTGAAATGCCCCTACTGTGCCCAGAATGATTCCTACAGAGGTTTTTGACAGGCACTGTATTTTAAAAAGAATAAACACCTGACTTCAACCCTTTTAGATATGAAAAAAGCAAAATGCTAACACCATTTATAAGGCCATGCTCAAGTAGTGGTGACTTCTAGGTCTCCCTGCTATGTGTGCGTACACACATGCCCCTTTTTATTTAGCTCAGCTCCCCGCTTTGTTTACAGCTCCATCCCCACGTGCCCACCACCACTCTCTGGGGTGGCTTTTCAGGGAGCTTCTCCATCCTTGTTGGTTTCCCTCAACCCAGTCTCATTAAATCTTAAATCATCCCCTTTGAGTACCATTTGTTCCTATGAGAACACTTGATCTGTATAGCCAGCCACTCATTAACAAGTTATGCATGTCTTTCCTTCGAATCTGTAAGATGGGAAAATCTATAAAGTGGTAGTTTGAACCATGTCAGAATGACAGGATTTGGCCAGTTCTGACCCACAAATATGGCAGTTTCACATGCTGTGAGAACTGATTACATACAAAGTGACTCAAATAGTGCCTGACACGTTATAAGCTATTTGTTTGTAAGCTTTCTGCTTATGATGCTCAGACTCTATAAATTACGTGTTTGCCCGAGAACAGCAGATCCGTGCTTCCTGCTCAGCCCCTGATCCCAAGTAGGCACTGCTCATTTATTATAGGACTCTTTCTCACTGAGCCCAGAGAGAAAGTCAAGCCCTTTGAAGGCAAGGGACACTGTGCCCCAAATCCATGGCCCATTCTTCTGGTCATGCCCTTTGAGAGAGTCCACTCCCACCACCCCGCTGCCCCAGCACAAGGGGCTCTCCCCACCAGTGCCACGATACAGAGTGCTTCTGGCGTCTATCAGTAGAATTTTTCAGAGGAATGTTGACTTCCATGATGATGAGCTCTTATCTCCCTCTTAATACTTGATTCCACAGCACTTACCTTTAGGTTAAGCGGGTTACTGTAAACTTGCCTAGTGGCTCATAAACCTTTCTGTACTTTTGTATTTGGGGAACACATGCTCTGGATTTCAGACTTTCTACAAATAATCAGAATCTGCAAGGTGTATGGGGGAAATGATGAGCTTCCTGATTAGCTAAATACGTCCTAAACAAAGGTTAATCATAGTTTAAACTGTCCATGGATGTGTCAGGGGCAATGAATGGGCAAGTGTAGTCCAAATACATTAAAACACATGTGTGCCAGGCCCGTGGTGTGGCTCAGTGGATTGAGCGCTGGCCTGCGAACCAAAGGGTCGCCGGTTGGATTCCCAGTCAGGGCATGTGCCTGGGTTGCGGGCCAGGTCCCTGGTGGGGGATGTGCGACAGGCAACCACTCAGTGATGTTCTCTGCCTCTCTTTCTCCTTCCCTTCCCCTCTCTCTAAAAATAAATAAATAAAATCTTTAAAAAAAAACGCACACATGTTTGCACCCCAACTGTCCTCATTCCAATAGCAGTCTGGTCTTTGCAGCTCAGTTATTCCAACTCTGAGCTCACTCTGTAAGCTGTCACTTCTAAGTAACAAAAACTTCTCCAAGGTCATTCCTTACTGTCTAGATTCAGTCATGAACCTTCTGAATCCCACCCCTCAATTTCATGAAAATGAGATATTAAAGAACTGAAGCATACCTGTAACTTTAAAGAATTAAGAGAAGATAACAAAGGTAAAACTTTTCCCTCCCCTTCTGAAATAATATGTGCTGAAGTACAAAATACAATGGAGACAAAGAGGTTGTATTTCCTTATTTGTTGCCTCTTCTTATTGAGGTATAACTGGCATATAAAATATTAGCTTCAGGTGTGCAACATAATGATTTGATATTTGTATACACTGTGACCCTATATACTTACAATTTTTTTCTTGTGATAAAAATTTTTAAGATGTACTCTCATAGACACTTTTAACTATGCACTGCTATGTGTTAACTGTAGTCACCATGCTGTACATTACATGCCCGGGGCTTATTTTATAACTGGAAGTTTGTACCTTTGACCCCCTTCCCCCATTTTCCCCACCTTCTTACTCCTACGTCTAGCAACCGCCAATCTACTCTCTGTATTTATGAACTTGATCCTCTTATTTATTTGTTTTTGTTTTGTTTTTAGATTCCATGTATAAGTGAGATTATTTGGTATTTGTCTTATTCTGTCTGACATTTCATTTAATTTAATGTCCTCAAGTTCACCCATGTTGTTGCCAATGGCAAGATTTCATTCCTTTAGTGGCTGAATAGTATTTTGTTGTATATGTTTACCATATTTTATTTATCCATTTATTTATCAATGGACATTTAGGTTGTTTCCATATCTTGGCTACTGCAAAGCAGTCTTCAAAGAACATGAGTATGCATATGTTGCTTTGAGTTAGTATTTTCATTCGCTTCAGATAAATACCCAGAAGTGGAACTGCTGGTCTTATGATAGCTCCATCTTTCATGTACTAGGTACCTCCACCCTGTGTCTCGCAGTGGCTACATTAATTCACTCACGAACAGTGTACAAGCCTTCCTTTCCTCCCACGTTCTCACCAACACTTGTTATTTCTTATCTTTTTGATGGTAGCTGTTCCAGCATATGAGAGATAATATCTCATTGTGGTTCTGATTTGCTTTTCTCTGGTGATTAGTAATGTTGAGCATCTTTTCATGTACCTGTTGGCCCTCTGTATGTCTTCTCTGGGAAGATGTCTGTTCAGATCTTTCCATCTTTTAATCAGATTTTTGTTTTGTTTTGCTACTGAGTTGTGCAAGTTCTTTATATATTTTTTAATTTAACCTGTTATCAGATATATAATTCGCAAGTATTTTCTCCCATTCTCTGGGTTGCCTTTTCACTTTGTTGATAGTTTTCTTCACTGTGCAGAAGCTTGTTGGTTTGATGTATCCCACTTGTTTATTTTTGTTTTTGGTGTCAGATTTTTTTAAAAAATCATCACCACGCCCTATATCCATGAGATTTCTGCCTATGTTTTCTTCCAGGGGTTTTATGGTTTCAGATCTTACATCCAAGTCTTTAATCCATTTTGAGTTAATTTTTGTGTATCATATAAGGTAGTGATCCAGTTTCATTCTTTTGCTTTTTTTGTCTTTTTTAAAAAAATGAATGGTAATAATGAGGCCAACCTTTCCCTACTTTTGTTAAGTCTATTGCCAAAAAAACAGTTTCCAGTCCCACACAGTGTGAGGGCTTCGGCTTGCCTGCAGCAAACACCTTTCAGAGGCCCTGCTATGGCGGGACCCCTGGTTTCCCCAGCACACCAGCAAAACACTCAGGAATTAACTTATAACAAGAAGAGTGCTGGGTTGGTGTAGCATGTAAGTTCATTTAAAGTGAAAATACTTTTTTCCTGAGCTGTTGCCAAGGAGTATAAAACTCACCCACCCCACCTATACTACTGGAAGAGGTAAGAGAAGGAGGGTAACAGCAAAATACTCAGACTGAAGTAAAAAGGCTATCTGGCTGGTAGGGATGAGGTAGGGACCCAATTATATATTTTTTCTGTTTTATCTCAAAATTAATTTAGAGATAAAATTAATTGTCCTCCATCAATGTCTTAATTTTGTATACAGTTAGATAATTTTATATTTATAACTTTGATTCCTTTTAGACAGAAAAAGTTTGTGTGCATTTCCAAACTATATTCTAAATGCACACTTAGGATAGTATTATATTTTAAGGACATACAATTTTGCATACGTAAGGTAATCCAAGTAGTGGCGTAATTCCTTTTCCTAGCTCAGAAAGAAGAAAATACTACCACTAGATTTTAGAGCCTCCTTAGGCACCTTCTGTCTAATCCAGGTTTAGCCCACGCAAATATAACATGCGTTCTAAATTTACACGTCGCCAGATTTGTATAATGTTTCACTTTCCAGTGTATTTGCAGCAATGTTGTAAGACATCGCTGTATTCTAGGGATCATTTTGCTCTGCTTTTGACAGTTTTGTCAGGAGGCTTGAATTTATTTGGGGGTGTGCTTTCAGAGGAGTTGTCCTCAAGTATTAAGCAGCTGAATATACAGACCGTTTTTGGACCAGAAGGACACTGACTGAGCTAGTCACCTCCTGACTAAAGGTGAAGATGTTGCTTAAATTCCAAACTGAACCTGGCCTTCCATAAAGCTCAGACGTGCGGCACACCCCTGTTGACTTCAAGGCCCCATCAGTGCAGCTATAGGGCTATATTTTAAAAGGTAGCTCAGGACTACCAATCAAGAAGTAAGGCTCAAATCTGATGACACCATGAAGACAAATAGAAAAAGCAACTATTCAGCTTTTTCTCCTGCTCTGCCTGCTCCTCCCTCCCCAAGAGCACCGCGCAGGCTGCACCACGCTCACTCTGAACTCCTGGCTCCGGCTGTCGTCTCCGTCCAGCCACCATCAAGATCATCTCCCGGGATATCATCAGTCATAATGAGATGTTCAATGTCTGCAAGATCCGGGAGGTCGCAGACAGGCTGTGCCTGGAGGTTGAGGGGAAGATGGTCAGTGGGACCAAGGGTAACATGGATGACTCGCTTATTGGTGGAAATGCCTCCTCTGAAGGCCCAGAGAGCGAAGGTACCCGAAGCACTGTAATCCCTGGTGTTGACATTGTTATGAACCATCATTTGCAGGAAACCGGCTTCAAAACAAGCCTAGAAGTACATCAAAGGGTACATAAAATCAATCAAAGGGAAATGAAGAAAAAGGAAAAAGGAGGAGTACAGCCATTTATGTCAGGGGCTACAGAACAAATCCAGCACATCCTTGCTAATTTCAAAAACTGCCGCTTCTTTATTAGTGAAAACGTGCATCCAGATAGCACAGTTGCTCTACTGGAGTACCATGCGGACGATACGACCCCATATATGATTTCCTTTAAGGATGGTTTAGAAATGGAAGAATGTTAACAAATTTGGCAATTTGGATTTATCACCTGTCATCATAACTGGCTGCTGGCTTCCATCCACACAGCAAGTAGGACAAAAGGGACTGATGTTGTCTTGAGCTCTTCACTTATTTTAACCTTGATTTATTTGGAGCAGAGGCATTGTTTTTAAGAGGGAAAAAAATGTCATGTAGGTTGTCTAAAAATAAAATGCATTTACATGTATTTGAGAGGATGCCTCATAGTTAAATGCATATTTACATCCATCCTGTATAGTGTTCCTGGAGAAGCTAGAGCCTGGTTATAGACCAGTGACTGCTATAAAGCATGAGACAGTCTTCAGATAACTTCTACAGTGAGAACTACTTCTGGCCTAGAATATGTTAAGAAAGTAGGATCATAATTCTGAATTCTGAGGTGAAGTAAAGGGAAAGACCATGCTCACGGTGGAGCCAACATATGAAGTGAATTCCTTAGACATTTCATAACCTACAAACAGAAGCAGTTACCTAAACTTAGAATAAAAAGAGACTAACACAGTTGGGGAAGAAAAAAAAGAAAAGAAAAAAGATATTCATTGCAAATCTTAAGGATCTAATGACCAGAGTTGAACTTTAGACAATGGCCCGAGGCCCTGAGTATGAGAAGTCACCATGGCTGCCCAGTTCTAGGAAAGCCTCAAATTCGTATCTCAACAAGTTCACCCAAATGAAGGTGGCCAAGATCCTGCTCAAAATAATTCTCTTCAGTATGAAGACAGAGCAAATGTTTTCCAAGGACTCACTTCTCTGCTTCAATTACCTTAGTAGGATCAGTCATGGTTCCCTGGTTGGCAATCCAAAATCCCACTGGGGGGGTTGAGATGACACAAACTACATTATGTTTTGCATTTGTGGCAACTGGCACAATGCCCGACACACATATGTTCATTAAACCACTGAAATGAGTGATAAAGTGGTTGAGGTCTGATCCTGACTCCTGGACAGAAATGAAGCCCCCCCCCCCCCGCCCCGAGCTGAATCAGGACATTGGGATGTTCTAGAGAGAATCCAACTAGCTCTACACCTGGTGGGGTCCATGAAGACACAACCTCCTCTCACTTCTTTTAGTATGATCAACATCTGAATCCCAAGGTCCAATTTCAAGATCGTTGCATGCTCTACCTAGTCTAATTCAAGGTCTTAGGGGAATTGGGAGTCTTGATTTAGATTTAATATGTGCTCTGAGACCACCCTACATGTTTCAGTGTTACTGTTGGTGAGCTTTTAATCAGTCATCTTCGTCACACCGATGGCCCTGCTCCCCTCCAAGGTGTGCTGGCTTTCATCAGTTCTCAGCTTACGTATCACCAGCTCCTAGTTTTTCCTGGAAACTTTTGGAGTTGTTCGGAGGGGACAACACATCTAGTCATCATCTAGAGTACCTGAAATCTAATGTTTTCCTCTAATATGGATGGTGCAATGCCTGCAGCCTCCTCCCTGGAGTGATAACTCTAAGTCACCTGCACATATGGAGAATAACAGAATGTCTTCAGTGCTGCTGAGATTTAGACCTCCCGTCCTTTCACCTTCTTCGTTTCACCATGCCTCGAACAGACTAATGTGCTGACCATGAAGGTGTGGACTTCATTTGAAAGGGCCTCTTCTCCTCTCCTTTTCAGAGACAAAATCCTAGAAAATGTGATAATCACGGCAGAACTTAGGTGAGCACCTTTCTCCTCGAATAGAATCTCTGCATACGTTCATCAAAAAGAACAAGTAGCACTGGTTTTCTGTATTTCTGGCCCACTAAACTTAAACAGGCTGTGATCAAGGCCCACTTGACAAGTTTCGAAGACAACCATCTCTATCCCATTGGTTTCTGCGTGGGAGGTGGTGCAGTACAGGAAGGGGCAGAGAGGGGATTGGTCCTGCACCTGAAGGGTGAGATAAAAGAGGAGAAAATCATATTCTATGTAAATACTGACCACTACAGGTATTTTGGTATATCATTTGGCCTTTGAAATGCTGTACATGTGGTCTAATATTTTATGAACAGCACTTGCTACAACTTGTTCTACTCCTGTAAAATAAAGTCCAAACTCTTCATTTTGGCATTCGAGGCTAGCCAAAGCCAAAAGGTACCCTTCTCGTAGACTTCAAGAGTAACGTCCTCCCCACTCACCACAAAGCCTAGAGCGTAGACCCCCTGGCTCCCTACTCTGTGAGCCCAGATTGTAGACCCACTGGGTCCCTACTCCGCGAGCCCAGGTTTACACTGTAGGACGTTTTTTGATGGTGGGCCCTCTTCATTTGTGTTTCCCAACCTTACTTACCTACTAGCACACATAATATGTCATAATTTTTTTTTAACAAGTTACTTTTTTTTTTTTAAGATTTTATTTATTTATTTTAGAGAGAGGGGAAGGGAGGGAGACAGAGAGAGAGAGAAACAGCAATGTATGGTTGCCTCTCACATGACCCTCTCTGGGGACCCGGCCCGCAACCCAGGCATGTGCCCTGACGGGGAATCGAACCGGGACCCTCTGGTTCCCAGCCCGCGCTCAATCCACTGAGCTACACCAGCCAGGGCAATATATATCATAATTTTTCATGGCAAATAGGATAAAATGGATGGATTTGGGGATATCTGTGGGGTTTTGTTTTTAAAAAATTACTTTTTCTTTATTTAATTATAAAATATAAAGTGTATATTAGGGGAAATAATTCTGATTTTTAAATAATGTGTTTAAATAAAGTATTTTCATGTTAATGATACACTTTACATAGTCTTTCTATGAATGCCTTTCTTATTAAATATTTGTTTATAATACTTAAAATATTTCCATGTTATTCCTGAACAAAAAATGTAATGATGATTTTTTCAAATTCTAGTAGTCTCCATTGATGAAAATCTTCTCTTAATAGGTAATGAAACTTTATAAATCAGTAATTTTTTTAATTTTTAAAAATTAAATTTATTAGGGTGAGATTGGTTAATAGAATCACATAGGTTTTGAGCGTACATTTCTATGATACATGATCTATATATCGCATTGTATGCCCACAACCCAAAGTCAAATCTTCTTTTGTCACTATATATTTGCCCCCCTTCCCCCTTCACTACTTCCCCCTTTCACTATATCTTTGGCCCCCTCCCCCCATTTACTTCCCCCTTTACACCCCAACCCCTTTCCTCTAGTAACTACCATACTATTGTCTGTGTCTGTGAGTTTCAGTTTTATATCCTACATGTGAGTGAAATCACGTAGTTCTTGGCTTCTTCTGACTCACTTATTTTACTTAGCATAATATTGTCAGGGTCCATGCACGTTGTCAGAAATGGCAGTATTTCATCCTTTTTTATGGCTGAGTAGTATTCCATGGTAGATATGCACCACATCTGCTTTATCCAGTCCTCTATCGAAGGACACTTTGGTTGTCTCCATGTCTTGGCCACCATGAGTAATGGCACGCTGAACATAGGGGTGCATATATCTTGGCAAATAAATGTTTTTGAGTTTTTCAGATAGCTACCCAGGAGAGGAATTTCTGGGTCATATCGTAACTCAGTTCTTAATTTTTTGAGGAACCACCATACTGTTTTCCATAGTGGCTGTACCAGTTTTATATTCCCACCAGCACTGAATGAGGGCTCCTTTTTCTCCACAACCTCCCCACACTTGTTTTTACCTGTCTTGTTGATAATAGCCATTCTAACAAGTGTGAGATGCTTTCTCATTTTAGTTTTAATTTGCATTTCCTAATAGCTAGTGAAGTTGAACATTTTTTCATATATTTCTTGGCCATTTGTATGTCATCTTAGGAGATGTATCTGTTCAGGTTTTCTGCCCATTTTTTAATTGGATTGGTTGGTTGTCTGGTGCTGAGTTGTATGATTTCTTTATATACTCTGGATATGAACCCCTTGTTGGAGCTGTTGTTTGCAAATATCATCTCCCATTTGGTTGGTTGCCTTTTTGTTTTATTGTTGGTTTATTTTACTGTGCAGAAGTTTTTCATTTTGACATTGTCACATTCACTTGTTTTTGCCTTGTTTTCCCTTGCCTTTGGGGTCAAATTATTTATATATTCTCCATGACCAAGGTCCATAAGTTTAGTACCTATGTTTTCTTCTGTATAATTTATTATTTCAGATCTTATATTTAGGGCTTTGATCCATTTTGAATTAATTTTGTATGCGGGGACAAACTGTGCTCTAATTTCATTCTTTCACATGTGACTGTCCAATTTTCCCAGCGCCATTTAGTGAAGAGGCTCCCTTTTCTCTATCATGTGTTTTTGGCTACTTTGTCAAAACTTATTTGACCATATACATGTGATTTTATTTCTGGGTTCTCAATTCTACTCCATTTGTCTGCCAATAGCTTACTGTTTTGACTATTGCAGCTCTGTAACATAATTTGAAACAGGGAGCGTGATGCCTCTCGCTGTGTCCTTTTTTCTCAGGATTGCTTTGGCTATTTGGGCTCTTTTGTGGTTCCATACAAATCTGATGATTATTCTTGTTCTATTTCTTTAAAAATGACATTGGGATTTTAATGGGAATTAAATCTGTATATTGCTTTGGGTAATCAAAATATGTTGATTCTTCCAATCCATGAACATGGAATATCTTTCCATTTTATTGTGTATTTTTATTCTCTTTTGATAATGCTTTGTAGTTTTCAGTGTATAGGTTCTTCATATCCTTTTTTTTTAAACTATGGTGATTCTTGTAATCTATGAACACAGAATATCTTTCCATTTTATCCTTTTTCAATCTCCTTTAAAAATGTTTTGTAGTTTTCAGTATATAGGTCCTTCACATCCTTTGTTAAGTTTTTATTTTATTCTTTTTGGTTATAACTTCAAAGGGATTTTTTTCATATCTTTTTCTGGTTTCATTGTTAGTATATAGGAATGCAGTGGATCTTTGTACATTGTTTTAGTATTCTGCCATTTTACTGTATTTGTTTATTGTTTCTAGTAGTTTTTTGGAGGAGTCTTTGTGGTTTTCTATACACAGAATCATCTGCAAAAAGTGACATTTGTAATTCTTCCTTCCCAGTTTGAATGCTTTGTATTTCTTTCTCTTGCCTGATTGCTCTGGCTAGAAGTTGCAAAACTGTGTTGAATATGAGTGGTGATAGTAGGCATCCTTATCTGTTCTTTGTTTTAGAAGAAAACATTTTAGTTTTTCACCATTGTGTATGATATTGGCTTAGGGTTTGTCATATATGGCCTTTATTATGTGGAGATACTTCCTTCTATACCAATTTTATTGAGTGTTTTGATCATAAATGGATGTTGTATCTTATCAAATGCTTTTTTGCATTTGTTGATAAGATCATATGATTTTTATTGTTTGTTTTGTTAATGGTGTATTACATGAATCTATTTGTGTATGTTGAACAATCCTTGTGTCCTGGAATAAGTACCACTTGATTGTGATGTATTATTTTTTAATGTATTGTTGTATTTGATTTTCTACTATTTTGCTTAGGATTTTTATCTGTATTCATCAGAGATATTGATCTACAGTTTTCTTTCATTGCATTATCCTTGCCAGGTTTTGTTTTCAGTGTTAATGTTGGCTTCATAAAATGTGTTTGGAAGTATTGCCTCTTCTTCAATTTTTTGGAAGAGTTTGAGAAGGAGAGGTATCAAGTCTTCTTTGAATGTTTGGTAGAATTCAGTAGTGAAGCCATCTGGTCCTGAACTTTTATTTTGGGGGAGGTTTTTGATGGTCATTTCCATTTCCTCACTGTTTATAGGTCTATTTAGATTTTCCATTTCTTCATGATTCAGTCTAGGAAGGTTGTATATTTCTAGGAAATTATCTATTCCTTCTAGGTTATTGAAGTTGATGGCACATAGTCTTTCATAGTATTCTAGTATGATACTTTGTATTTCTGCGATAACTTCTCTTTCATTCCTGATTTTGTTTATATGAGTCTTTTCTCTTTCTGTCTTAGTGAGTCTAGTCAGGGGCTTGTTCATTTTATTAACCTTTTCAAAGAACCAGCTTTTTTGTATTAATTTTTATGTAATCTTTTTGTTCTCTATTTCATTCAACTCTGCTCTAATTTTTATTATTTCATTTCTTCTGCTGACTCTGGGTTGCTTTTGTTCTTCTTTCACTAGTTCTTTAAGATGTAATGTTAGGTTGTTTACTTGGGATTTCTCTTGTTTCTTGAGATAAACCTGTCATGATATAAACTTCTCTCTTAACACTGCTTTTGCTGCTGGACAGAAGTTTTGATATGTTGTATTGTCATTCTTGTTTGTCTCTCTGTATCTTTTAATCTCACCTTTTATTTTTTCTTTGACCCAGTCATTTTTAGTAGTATGTTGTTTAATCACCATGTATTTGTGGGTTTCTTTACTTTTCTTTGCAGTTGATTTCTAATTTCAAAGCATTTTGGTCAGAGTATATGCTTGGTATAATTTCAGTCTTCTTGAATTTCCTGAGGTTAGTTTTGTGTTCCAATATGTGGTCGATCTTTGAGAATGTTCTATGTGCATTTGAGAAGAATGTATAATCTGATGTTCTGAGATGGAAGTCTCTGTAAATGTCAATAATGTCCATTTGGTCTAAATTTAAAGCCAATATTTCTTTATTGATTTTCTGTTTGGATGACCTATCTATAGCTGTAAATGGGGTATTTAAGCCCCTACTATGATTGTGTTTTTGTCAGTTTCTCCCTTTAGTTCCATTAGTAGTTGCTTTGTATATTTTGGTGCTCCCTTATTGGGCAGTGTTGGGTCTCCTTGATGTAGTGTATGCAGTGTTTTCTTTACCATTATAAAATGTCCATCTTTGTCTCTTGTTACCTTTGTTATCTTGAAATCTATTTTTGTCAGACATAAGTATGGCTACGTCTGCTTTTCTATGGATGTAATTTGCTTGAAGAATCATTTTTCACACTCTCACTTAGAGTCTAACATTGTCTTTGCAGCTTATATGAGTCTCCTGAAGGCAGCATATAGTTGGGTTTTGTGTTTTGATCTGATATGCTACTCTGTGCCTCTTCATTGGTGAATCCAGTCCATTTACATTTAGGGTCATTATTGATGTATGAGGATTTTCTATAGCCATTTGGTCTTTGTCGTCTGGTAGCTCTGTCTCTCCATTGGTTCTTTTCCTTTGTGCTTCTGTCTGTTGTTTTTGTTTGGTGGTATTCCATACTTCTTTCCTCTGTTTCCTCTTTGTTTCAGCTACATGTCTCTGTTTGGGTTTGTGTGTGTGTGTGTGCATGTGTAACCATTAGGTTTATGAAAAAGAAAATTTGAAAAATATAGTAGTCTTTTTTCTTTTGAATGCATCTGATCTCCATCCTCCTTTGCAATTTCAGACCTTTACCTCCTCCCGTTTTATGTTTTTGTTGTCATAAATTATCCCTGTTGTCACAAACTATCCCATAGTTTCTTGACTTTTTGCTCTTTGTTTTAGGTAGAATAACCCAACTGAGTATTTCTTTCAATGGAGGTCTTCTGGTGATAAATTTCCTCAGCTTCTGTATGTCTGGAAAAGTATTTATTTCTCCCTTATGTTTAAAGGATAATTTGGTGGATATATTATTCTTGGCTGTTAATTTCTCTCCTCTAGTAGTTTGAATACGTGATTTCAGTCTCTTCTGGCTTTTAGAGTTTCTGCTAAGAAATCCAATGAAAACCTAAGTCTTTCCTTTATAGGTTACTTCCTTTAAGGTTTCCTTTATAGGTTTTCTTCTTTTCCTTAGCTGTCTGAGAATTCTTTCATTGTCATGAATTTTAGACAGTTTTAATACAGTGTACCTTGGAGAAGGCCTCTTTGGATTGAGGTAACTTTTTGTTGTTTTGTTTGCTTCTTGAATTCAAGTATCTAGCTCTTTCCATAGATTTAGGAAGTTCTCATCAACTATTTGTTTGAATGAGCTCTCCATTTTCTTCTCCCTCTCTTCGTCTTCTTCTGATATGTCTATGATTCTTATATTGCTCCTTCTGATGGAGTCAGATAGTTCTCATAAGGTTTTTTCATTTTTTTATTCTCAAGTCTCTTTCTTCTTCACTCTGCATCATTTCTAGATCTCTATCATTGATATCACTAATTCTTTCCTCCATCAGTCTGCTCTATTTCCTATGCTTGCTAGTTAGTTCATTCTTGATATATTTTGTTTAGTTTTTATCTCCAGAATTTCTGTTTGGGTCTTTTTTAAAGTTTCAGTCTCTTTGGTGAAGTATTTATTTTGTTTGTTGATTTGTTTTCAGAGCACATTAAATTGCCTGTTTGTATTTTCTTGCATCTCATTGAGTATTTTCAGAACTGCAATCTTGAATTCTCTGTCATTTATATTACCTGTTTTTATGTCATTAAGTTTGTTTTCTGGAGATTTTTCATTTTCTTTCTGAGCTGTCTCACTGCCTTGGTTATTCAGGACATTTGATTTAGTCCTTCTCTGTCTACGCATCTATGTATGAGTGCACTCCTCCAGCAGATTAATGTGAAGAAATCCTTCTCTCATTTTCCAGTAGGTGATGCTGAATCAGAAATCACTTAGCTCTGTGAAGTCCAGTGCTGTTCCCCACTGCCAGATGCTGCTGTCAGCATAGCCATGATGCATAGCCATGATGCATGATGCATTGGGGAAACCAGACAGCTTTTTGTTGTTTTGCTATCCTGGTAATGGCAACCTTGGACCTCCATGGGGTCCCCCTGCACCCAAATTCCAGGACCAGTCACAGAATACTCCCTTTCCTCAGGGAAAAAAGCAATTCTGTAGTACTAGTTCTCAGGTTTGCAGATAATGTGTTCTGCAACCCAACACCAAGGGTGAAGGAAGAGGAGCTCTTGGAGGCTACAGGGTGGCAGGGCTTCATGGTTCTGTTTCTCTGCCTGGAAAGCCAACCCCACCTGACAACTGTGGTGTACCCCAGGGCTGTGTCCTTCCCTGGTCTCTGGGCTCAGCTGCAGCTCATACTGCTCCTTCCTGCAGGAACGCCCACTTTGCTCCTCCCAGCTGAAAGGAATGCCAGCCACAACCAGATTCCTCTCTTCTCCAGGCTGAGCCCCGCTGTGAACTCTTGGCTGTAGGGCTGCATCCATGGCTCATCTCAGACCTTCTCCTTTCTTGCCTCCTCCTTTTGTTCCCACTTGCCCACCTTTAGATTTTAAATGCATGGATTTCTCAGGTGTGACTGTGCATTGAGCAGGGAATCCTTTGCTGAGTTATAGCTGTTCAAATTGTTGAAACTTCAAGGGGATAAGCCAAGATCTCTCGCATGACCACTCCTCTAAAGCCACTCTCAGTCATTCTGTAAACCATTGATTTTAAATCATTCAAAATGTATAAGACAGTTGATATTATATTTAAGTACCATGACAGCTCTTATATGACAAAATGCATTAAAAAATTTTATGATAATGTTAATGGGGTTTTAAGTCCAATTGAACTTTTTATATCATTTATGCCAAAACTTATTTACGTATTGATTTATAAAAAAGGAATTGACCTTTTATTTCTTGTCAAGTTCTAGTCTAGGTACAAGTGTGATTCAGCAGTGAACAATAATGAAAAATCCCTGCCCTCATGGAGATTACATCCTAGTCAGGTGAGACAAGCAATAAACAAAATAAATAAATTAAATATTTTGTATGGTTATGTGGTCGTAAGTGATAGGGAGGAAATAAAAGTAAAAAGTGGGGAATATTTAGCAGTGGTAGTGATGGCCGATTTTGAATAGGGTGGTCAGGGAAGACCTCACGGAGGATGTGATATTTGAACAGAGACCTGGAAAAGATGAGGGAATGATCCAAGTGGCTGCGCGGGAGAAGAGCGTCCCCCACGCAGCAGAGTGCTCTTCTCTGGCAGAAGCAGAGGCACATGCAAAGTCCTAGACAGAGTGTGTCCGTCTTCTTCAAGTCACATGATCACGGCCACTGTAGATTGTGCAGAATTACTATGGCAGGCAAAGTATGCTATGAAATCGGAGAAATAACAGAGGTCAGGTGAGGGAGAATACTATAGGCCACTGTGAGGACTTTCTGAGTGAAATGGGAAGCCGATGTCAGGTTGATAGCAGAGGTCAGAAAAAAAACATTTACTTTAAAAGATGAGCCCTGGCTGGTGTAGCTCAGTGGATTGAGCGCGGGCTGGGAACCAGAGGGTCCCGGTTCGATTCCCCGTCAGTGCACATGCCTGGGTTGCGGGCCAGGTCCCCATGAGGGCCATGTGAGAGGCAACCATACATTGCTGTTTCTCTCCTTCTCTGTCTCCCTCCCTTCTCCTCTCTCTAAAATAAATAAATAAAATCTTTATAAAAGATGACATTCTCTGCTATGTTGAGAACAGACCATATTTGTCAGGATTCTCCAGAGAAACGGAAACAATGGAACATACAGAGGTAGGTCTAAGAGATTTATTATAGGAATTGGCTCATGCAACTATGGAGGCCAAGCAGTCACTCAGTCTGCCATCTGCAAGATGGAGACTCAAGAAAGCCAATGGTATAGTACCAATTTGAGTCCAAAAACCTGAGAACCAGTGGTGTAAGTTAAAGTCCAAAGGCTTGAGAACTGGGAGAGCCACTGGTGTAAGTCGCAGAGTCCAAAGACCCAGGAACCAGGAGCTCTGAAGTCTGAGGGCAGGAGAAGATGGGTGTCCCAGCTACAGAAAGTGGAGTCAATGTACTCTTTTGCTTTCTTGTTCCAATTGGGTCACCCATGGGTTGGTTGATGTACACCCACATTGAATCTTCTTACTCAGTTTCCTGAATCAAGTGCTCCTTATTCAGTTTACTGAATCAAATGCTAATCTCTTCAAAAAAAAAACCCCAAAATCACACCCAGAAATAATCTTTTACCAGCTAAGTGGGTATCCCTTAGGCTAGTCAAGTTGACACGCAAAATTAATCATCCCAGGCTTCGTGAACAAAGGGGCAGGATTACACAAAAGAGAACAATGAGGAAGCCTCTGCAATCATTCAGGGATGTGGAGATAGACCAGGAGAATGAACACTTCACAGCCCATCCATTGACCCACCTGCTGACCCATTTGGCACACCAGAGCCAAATATGCCGCTTGGGAAGTTCTATTCCCCAGCACCCAGAGACTGAGCCATGAGTAGGTACATAGACCTATAAGTATTTCAGTTACAGATTTTAATGTATATGTATCCCAGGAACCCTACAAACACCCAAGCCAGATTTTTAAGTCTCAACATTATTGAAATTCCATGATTTTCTTGTGTCACAGCCTTCGCTCCATCTGCTAAATCTCAAATGCAAATGACAGCATTAGGCTCTGACAGAGGCACAGCTGTGAGGGTCCTCATTCCTGGGGAAGCCTAGACTTAGTTCACGCTGTATTCCCTGCATTGGTACTTGTCCCACCCGGAGAAATGGCTCCTGGATCCTCCTCTGGGTGGCCCTCCTTGCTCAGACCAGCAAACCTTCAACCTAGATCCTGAGAAGAATAGAATGTTATATAGTTATGAGCACAGTGTGTGAGATTAGAACACATGTTCTGAAGGTTTGGTTCGCAGCTCTGACTCAGATAGATTCATATCCAGCTCAACCCCAGATCTTCTTGACCCACTGCCCACAGCTACCTATCAGCACGAGATTTGAACCTGACCCCACAGTTTTCCTGTATTTATTCTACAAGAAAAAATGTATTGTTCTCTACATGCTGATTACCACCTCATACTTGAGACTTTATTCATGCTGCTCCCTCTGCCTGGAGCCTCTGTCCGATTTTCTTTGATGGGTTAACTTTTACCCATTCTTCAGGGCTCAGCCTGGCACACACTCCAGGCAAAGTGCCCCTCTGAATTCCTCTACCATTGAACGTACAACATTATATGGAAGGCATTGCTTTGTGTCTTTCTTTCCTACCAGACTCTAAGATTTAAAGGTCAGAGATGATATCCTATCTACCTCTAAATCCCCATGTCCTGCCACACCAAACAAATGTTTGTAGAACTTAGGATCTCTTGTCTGTAAAGCTTATTTAATCATTTCGAATAGACCAAATTGATTTCTTCCTTGTATGAATTCTAATCAGAACCAAATGACTTAGAATGTAAGCTGTCTCTATTCTCTAACTCTGTTTTCTGACTCCATCTCGACTAGATCTAAATTTCATGAAGATTGGGTTCGTGTGTTCAGTATGATCCTAGCACATTAACAAGCACATACCATAATGTAGAATACTTACAGACTTTCAGAACTCTAGTTTTTACTCTACTAAATGAGGAGAGCTCACTAGCTCATCTGCTTCAGGGAATGATTATGAAAATTGTGTAGTAAACATTTAGTATCAGATTTGATTCTTTGAAAGAAATGTGGTTAGAAATATAATATCTCATTGTGGAAACTTTTATTCCATATTATATTCATGTTCTTTCCAATGACTAAAGAGAAACCCATGAAGGGAATACAGAGTAAATCCAAAAGGAAATGGCAGCAGTGTAGTTGGTCATTCTTTACTGAAGGCTGTGTATCTTTAAGCTTCAACACTAGAATTGTCATAAAAGCCAATATTTAGATATTTACATGTTCTATATTCACTCACATGTAAATATAAGTTAATGGCTATTACAATATATCAACATATGAAATCATCATATATAATACAATTGCTTAATATTATTCATATCTTATTTCGTATCCTGCTTGTTTGGGCCATAAAGGATAAACTTAATTACTAATTCAAAGAAGAGAAATAGACACAATTTTTTCAATGCAATTGTATAAAAACACTTGGAAATGTGCTATATGTATCTTATTTAATCCTATGGGAGGGAATGCTTAAACTATTATATAGTATATTGAAATGGAATATTGTTGCTTTATGCAAAAAACAGAATGACTACAAACCATCTTTTAATCTAGACATAATTGCAAACTCTTAGCAGCCTGAAGAGTTTGGAACAAAGCTCACTTAAGTAGTTATTTTTAGAAGCTTTATTTTTGTGCCTGACTTCATATTTAATAACCGTCTTGTCAAATCACTGTGCATGTGGTTTCATTTCGTTCACATACTTACAAAATGGGAGGGACTTTACATTTTAAAAATAAGCACCTACTACAAGTAGTAGAATAAAAGAGCTTATTTAACAAGGAAACTTACCTTGAAAATAGTCTTATAAAAGCTAAGGAGCAACTAGTGCATCTATTCACATCATTCTGGCACACTTCTTTGTAAAACTGTTCTTCCAAATGACTATGGCTTTTTAATAAGATGTTCTTATGCTTTATTCATATTTATGAGTAACACAGCATGTTATCACATAGCACGTATCATTCTGAAAGTTTATTTTAGAACATTTTAATTAGATATTTTAAAAGACAATTTTTACAGTACTCTTAGGGAACAGATCAATAGCAATGAATATTCTCTAAATTCAGTTTAGAAATACTTTTCTAAAATGCTCTGAAAAAAATGTTCATGACCTACAATGATTTAAGATCTGTAGAGGGATGGATTCTGTACTAGATCGTAGGTGTTTCGGGTGCGTTTGAGCCGCTGCTGGGCTGCCCATGCTGCTCTGTTTTACAAAGTTGAGAGTCAGTGCTAAGCTAGTGCTTCTCAAATGGTTTGGTTTCAGAAACTCCTCATACTCCAAAAAATAATTGAGGACCCACAGAGAAATGTTTTACATATTATACCTACCAATATTTATGTTATTAGACATTTATTTGAAGAAATGTTAAAAACATTTATTCTTTTAAAAATGTTAAATCTGCATCTCTCAGATGATTATTGACATTGAGCATTTTTAACCTATGTCTGTTGGCCAACTTTACATCTTTGAAGAAATGTCTATTCAGGTCCTTTGCCATTCCCAAGTGCCCTTCAGTAGATGAGTGGATAAAAAAAAGCTGTGGGCCCTGGATGGTGTGGCTCAGTGGATGGAGTGCTGGCCCGCGAATCAAAAGGTCATCAGTTCAATTCCCAGTCAGAGCACATGCCTAGTTTGAGGCCCAGGTCGCAGTTGGGGACATGCAGGAGGCAACCAATTGATGTTTCTCTCACACACCAATATTTCTCCCCCTCTTTCTTTCTCCATACCCCTCTCTCTAAAAATAAATAAAATAAAATTTTAAGAAAAATATTCCATTTACACAATGGAATACTACACAACTATATGAAAGAAGGAAATCTTACCTTTTGCAACATCATGGATGGATCTGGAGATCATTATGCTAAGTGAAATAAGCCAGTCAGAGGAAGACAAATATCATATGATCTCACTAATATGTGTACTCAAACGAACAAAATAAACTGATGAATGAAGTGGAAAGAGGCATTGATGAAAGATGGTGAAGGGATTAACCAAAGAACATGTGTGTATAACCCATGGACACAGAGCACGGTGTGCTGATGGCCAGAGGGAAGGGAGGGCAGGGCCTGGGCAAAGCGGGGGAAATGGGAGGAAATGGGGACATCTATCATAATAACAATAACAAATAAAATAAAAATTACAAGTCAATTATATTAGCACAAATAGCATATTTTTATTAAAAAGAACTATTTTCCAAAACCAGAAGTTTTAGTGAGAATGGTGGCATTGTTTTATGTTTTAAAGTTTTTCTTTAATATCTGGATTAATAGAAAAATAGCTAAATTTTCATATCTGCTTCAATATATTATTTTGATTGAAGTATTTCAGGAAAATCAAATTTCATACAGGTAGTTAGAAAAGGAAGGAGTATTTTAATAGCCTTTTCACAGAATTTTGGACCTTCTTCTTTGATAAACTCTCTAAATGATATATGTGGAATCTGAAACCATATAACATACTTCTTACACTCTGTTACACTATGGTACATTGGCTTACATCTCCCACTTACGATTTTATAACATGCACCAGTCATTTGAAAAGTATTGCTTCACTGGATTATACAGATCTCGTAAGCATTGGCATATTTCATTACACGATATAAAAATTTCATTCATTAATATAATTAATATTATAATACTTAAAATCCTTAAGAGTTAGAAAGCAGAAAAGCTTACAGTGAAAAGGACAAGTTTTTGTTCCTTTATTTTCACTTGAAAGCTTGAATTTCATCATCAAAAATAATTTTAGTTGAAGTGTTTTTCCTTGAAGTGGCAAGCTCTTTCATTTATTTTTTGAGAAAAAGTCTGCCAAACTCTTAAGTCTGAATAACTGGCTTGTTTCTCAGTCAATCGTACCCCATAAAACAAACCAGCTGTTTTGGCAGGCATTTTCTCAGCTCAAAATCACCAACCACACAGGTGCTTTTCCTCAAGACGACCACCATACACTAGTATGCCGTGGAACTTTCATTTACATACTTTCAATTTCACCATCAAAATATCAAAAGACTAGTCAAGGGTCAAGATCATATAAAATCAGTAATTTTTATTGCTTCACCAAGGGTACTGTCGGTGAAACTGACATTCTGTTTTTACTGCAAATGCATTGTGTTGGTGAACAGAATACCTTCTAGAGGAGTTTTGTCCCACTACCCGGATTAGTTCTAAAGGGTCAGCAGTTTTACCCACTATTTACCCGGCAGTTTTACCTTTAGTGCAAATATCGACACTGTGAAATAGTAAAGAACATCTCAGCATTATTAGGGAAACTAGTATGACCTTAAAGTTCTTGAGGACCTCTTGGAGTCCGTGGGCTACACTTTGAGAATAACTGTCCTAAGCAATAGACACAGGTCACTGACTGCGCAAGGCACCTCCGGATGGAATCACAACTTGAGAAGAGGCGTTGGGAGATCATTCAGTAAAAGTTGATACTACATCGTCTCACAGTTTCAAATAGGACAGTGTTCTCCATACTGCAAACATACAATACGGCTTCCACTGTACAATCCTGTGGATGAGTATTTGCAACTTGCTTTTTTTTGTTTTTAATGTATCCTATGCTATATGTAAATGAAATTTCTCAGCCAAAAATTTAGTCCCATCACCTTTTATTCCATTTACAGTGGACATGGAGGTCAGTCCACTTACTCTGCATAGGATTCCTATTTGTAAACATATGTAAAATCAGTCCTTCCTGCCTTCTCAACTCATTTAATCATAATAAAATACTTACAGGTTTGCTTTACAACCATTTTTACCACCTTTAGGACCCAAATTCTTCCACATGACCCTTTTTATGCATATCTGTTCTCTTTTGGTCTTTCCTTTCGTCATTAGCTTTGCTAGCCTGAGATACCATAGCCTTCCTCCAGCCCCTGTCTGTGTTCTCTGACTTAGGAATGCCTAGCTTCCAAATGCCTTTCCTTGGGGAAAGTTTCTGAGCACCATTGTCAGAGGTTTTTATTAACACATAGGCTTGAGTGTGAGTATAACTCTAGTGTGGCATACAAGGGAAAGGAGACCGGCTATGCACTAGTGCAGCCTTGCTGAGAGAACTCTTTCTCCTGCAGTAATGGAAATCCTTCACACCTGAGCCATCCCATAGAGTATCCACTAGCCCCATGTAGCTACTGTGTCCTTGAAATGTGGCTACTGAGGAACTACATTTCTAATTTTATTTAGTTTGGATTAATTTAAATTTAAATAGCCATATATGCGCAATGGTTACCATATTGGACAGCAAAGTAATAAACCTTATTTGTAATATCTCATTTAATTAGAAAATTAAATGAGCTCATTCTTAACAATGCCCGTGTGTAGACATTACTACTGCCCAATTACGCACAGTTCTTCCTGCTTCCTGGGCACGTAGGAGTGTGCCTCAGATGGGCAGGACCATGGGACTAGTTTGGGCCATGATGCTCCCCTTTTGTCTTGCTGTGATGACGGGAGTGTTTCACAGTGGAGTCCTGGTGATTCTGAGTTCTGAATGACTGTGGAGCAGAGCTCCTCTCTCCATGACAACCACAATGGACATGAAATATGAGAAAGAAATAAACTTTGACGTGGTAAGCCACAGGAAATTTAGAATTCCTTCGTTATTGCAACATAACCTAGACTGTCCTGACAAGAGCCAACATCAGGATCACCTGAGCAAAGTTAAATTCACATACCTGGGTCACATCCCAGCTTGAGATTTGGGCACTTGTCTTTGTGGTTAAAAACAAGACAAAAGAAAATAAAAGACAGCTCCAGGTGATATAGATGCACACTGGCCTGGTTAAGCATCAATGCTGAAAGTAACATTGTTGATACTACAAATACTACAGAAATGAGGCTTAAAAATATAAAAGTAAATTTTGCAAAGTCACTTGGCTACTAAGTGAGGGCCATGTAATTTGAGCTTGCTCTCTCCTGTGCTACGCTTCTTTTTCCTCTTGTTAGAAGCAGTAGGGATGGTGGGAGAGACATGCCCTGGCTACCACATTACATTTGGTAATATTTTATCCTTTTTATAGTACTTTTACAAACAGCAAATAGTTTCACAGAAGCCTGTTTAATCCAAAATACGGTTTTGAGAGTTGCATAGACTATGGAATAAGCTAGGAATTTAACTGCTATTTATAAGTATTGTTTCAATGGGTAAATGTATGTCAACTTTGAATACCATATATAAAGTAACTTTTAAAAATAAAAAATCATTTGTATTAGATACTAGTTACAGAAAGTAGAAATGCACTCATTGTGAGCTACTTGATTAGCAAAGGATGTTGTTGGCAACACTGCTGTACCGACCACGCAGTGCCTGCCTTGAAACATTCCCCTTCTAAAGTGATGCGTCTCAGATGTTGGTTATCTCATTTACGCAGAAATACCAGGAGAGCATCTGTTATATGCCAGGCACCATGATAGGCACTGAGTACCAAGTGGTGAACAAAACAATATGCTATCCTTATGAAGCTTACAGTTCAATGGGAGATATAAACATTAAGCAAATGCACAGTTTTTACATCAATAAATACATACTTCTGTAATTAAAAATTTTATAAATTTCCTCAAAATTAATACATAAATTTAATTCAATTTATAATCCCAGCTTTCTTGGGTGAGGGAGATGATTCTATAACATCCTGCCAGTGTTCACATGGAAGAATAAGAGACCAGTGCTGGCCACGAGAAGGAGATAAATGAATAGTGCTGGCGGAAGGAAAGTTACCTTAGGTGTCCGTGTGAGTTGCTGAACAGCCTGCACTGAGACAGAGTTAGCAGCACATGATGCTAATTTGGGGAAGGCAAGGGGGGCGGGGAATGTCTGGGAAGAAAAGGAAGCAGGGCTGGGCAGGGAAAGCCTCCAGCCCCCGGTTAGATCTGACACATGTCAGATCTGACAGAGGCAGGGAGAGCCTGTGACTGCCATGCAGATGTGACCAAGTCCTGGCCCACCCAGTGGAGGGCTTGGAACAAAAGCTTCGACACTGGAGCTACACCATGCCAGGTAGAAATGGCCAGGTCTTAGCACTGCTGCTGTGTCAGTCATCAGCTGGAGCTGCCTGGCTCCAACACCACTGCTGTCAGCTGGTTGTGCCCCTCACAGCTGCTGAAAGGTCTTTCCCGCAGAGATGTGAGAGCGCCCCTGGCGGCTGCAGCAGACCAGGTATCAGTACATGGAGTACAGCCACTGCCTTCAGAACAAGATGGAGTTGGTGTAAGAACGTAAAAGACATCAGTGCAATAGAATAAGGAGCAAAAAAATGACACCAATAAATAAGAAATAGTACATGAAAAAAGTTTAATTCAATGGGAGAAATGGTCTATTTAATAAATGATGCTGATATAAATGGCTGTCTTTCTGAAAGAAAGTAAAAATCAGCCTCCAACTTAGGCATAGGTAACAATTCATTCCAGATGTATGAAAGACTTAATATAAATAATAAAGTAATTAAAATATTACAAGAAATTATATGAAATTCAAACTATATAACCCAGTAGCAATAAAGACATTATTCAAGGCTGAAAATCCAGGAGCTATTTAAAAAGAGACTAGAATATTTAAAAGCTTTGTTGAAAAGAGATGCCTACCATGATGTCACTAGACCAATGATAGATTAAGACAATCATTTTTAATTCAGGTAAGGCAACTGAGTTTCACTTTCTGTGGTGCAACCATAAAGTGAAGTTGATTTCTATTTTATGTTTTTTAGCCAAATAATATACCTACTAGTTACATTTTCCATGAGAGTTCAGTGAAGAGATACATACTTTGGCACAAATTCTATGACCTGAAACTCTTAGGTGATACATAAGGAGAGCCACGTTGACTTTCCTACTTTTTGATTCTGTTGAACAAAGAAAAGCTGTGAAAACTGACCCTCCTTGCTCTGTAAATCACTCCCTCCACCACAGGCATAGGTTGCTGTGTGACTCTTCTATGTAAATGTGTGATTTTTGAATTGTATCCCTGTAGAATATAATGAATGCTTCTGGGTGCCTCCTAGGAGAATCCCATAGCCCTTTGGGAATGTCTTAATTCATACTGAAAGGTGTGATCATTTCCTAGAACTGGGGACATGTGAAAGAGGTTGTGCTTCAGTAAATGAAGTCTGGAAAGGTAGACCTCAAGAAAGTCAGAAAAGGAACTCCATTTTTTTCAGCTTTTCTTCCCTTGAGTGTATATTTCAATGGTGTAGATATCTTTGAAGTGACCCATGTTTGGTAGATACTAAGGTGGGCTCATTTAATAGACCCGAGAAGTTCTGGAGGAAGCCATCAACTGAAGATGCATAAGCTGGATTTGCTAAGATTTACTAGGACGTTTCAGTGTCAAGGGTCTTGGTAACTCCTTCCCTAGTTGTTTTCACAAGACTTTGGTAAACATCACAGCCCTGTTCCTAATGATGGGCCAGGATGGATAGTCCCAGAATGCGGTGACAGTATATAAATTTTAGTTTTAACTATCTTTACTTCCTGAGACAATGCATCCATAAATTTACTATTTCTGTGGAAAGTAGAATTACTTTCATTTGTCCTCAGTTTGCTTCTTTAAACTTCAAGAGATGCCCCCAACCCTAGGATGACAGTATTTGATGAATAATTTAGAGGTCTTCTTGATATATATAAATCATACCTATATATGAATTCTAAGGTCATCAATATGTATTTGAAATTAATTTGTTTGGAAATATTCATGGGAATAAGTCATATTAGTATCAGAGCTACTCTGCATATCAATGTATAACAATAATTTTTATTAGATTTTTCTTCCTCTAAAATATGAAAGAGAAATAAATCTTATCCATATCTATGATGATTATAATGACAATAGAAATGGTAATTTCAATATTTATATGAATACATGAATATTCCTGTGTTACTCACATGATTTATGAATAGTACATTCTGTTGAGGCTAAAGAATGTGAAGCCTAAAGGCACAATTACATTTTTAATTCTAATTTCATTCTAGGGGTTTTAATTTATATTACAGAGATCTATCTAGGTTTTTTTATCTGGTTTTAATTTGATATTTCATAAGTTGTTGTGGGAGGGTTTTTAAACCTGTGGAATGTTGCATAATGCAGGAACCTACAGCTTTGAAGCAGACCCACCTCTGATCTAGGCTCCACCATTTAATAAACAATTCACTTGACTTGGGCAACTCACTTCACCTCTCTGGACCTTAAGATTCCTTGGTTTTGAAAGGAGGGCTGAGGTGAGGGCTAAGGGAGACGGTGCAGGTAAAGCGTGTGCACTGTGCATAGCATAGAGCAGGCTCTCTTCTCAGTAACACTTGTCCTGGGTCTACCACTAGCTGTGTGACGTTGGGCTGGTCATGAACTTTAAGGACCCCAAGGTTTCCTAGTGTGATTTATAGTTAAAAGATTAGGTAGAGTGAAGTCTAAGATCCTTTTCAACACTGCATTTTACATTCTTATACCTGACATGGAAATGTATTACCATAGCTACGTACTCACCCTTTAAGTTTCTTTTTTATTAAAAATTTTATGGTCAACACCCCACCTCCATCTCCATGCACCAAGAAGAGTAAGTCCTTCCTCTCTGCAATCCCAAATAACTTGTCTCCAATATCAAAAGTCCTTAGGACCAGAGCTAGCTTCTTTCTCATCTCATTGGAACCACTGTACACAGTGCCTAGTACACAGCAAGTGCTAAATAAATGTTGTTTGAATGAATGGACACAGAGGTAGATAGATGGATAGTACATGAGGTCTGTCTGGAAAAAGTCCAGCCATTGTTAATATAACAAGAACGGTTTGCACAACATCAATGAAACCTGGCAGCTAAGGAGAGAGGACTGGAATGCACGTGCATGAACAATGATGACTTCACAGTACTAGTCAGTGGGGAAGTAGACGCTGTTGAGTGAGCATGTGTACTGTGTGGCCATTGCATTAAAAATGACTGAGCAAGTAGAGCAACAAATCTGCATCAAATTTTGCATTAAGCTTGAGCATTCCTCCATGGAAATTATTCATATGATTCAGAAGGCCACAGCTATGAGTAACTGATGATTGGCAGCTTCATCATGACAACACCCCGCCTGTTCATGCATCACATCTTGTGCAGAGTTTTTTGACAAAACATCAAATCACCCAGGTGACTCAGCCCCCCTAAAGCCCAGATTTGGCGCCTTGTGACTTCAAACTTTTCCCAAAACTAAAATCACCTTTGAAAGGGAAGAGATTTCAGACCAACCATGAGACTCAGGAAAATATGACGGGACAGCTGTTGGTGATTAGGAGAACTGTGTGAGGTCCCAAGGTACCAACTTTGAAGGGGACTGAGGCATCATTGTCCTACGTATAATGTTCTTGTCTCTCACGTCTTCAATAAATGCCTCTACTTTTCATAATATGTGCCCGGATACTTTCTGGACAGACGTCGTGTTTGTTTCCTGTAGCTACCTTAGTAAGCACCACACACTAGGTGACAACAGAAACGTACAGTCACGCAGTTCTGGAGCCTAGAAGTCTAAAATTAAGGTGTTGGCAGGACCATGCTCCCTCTGAAATCTGTAGCAAAGACTCTTTCATTGTCCCTTCCGGCTTTTGGTGGTTTGCTGGCAATCTGTGGCGTTTCTTGGCTGTAGCCTTTCAACCTCTGCCTTGTGTGGGGTTCTTCCCTTGGGCGTCTGTGTCTCTGTGCCTCTTGTCTTCTGATAAGGAGAGAAGCCCACCCCACTCTAGTATTAACTTACTTTAACCTAACTGATGACATCCTTAACTGCCCTAATTTCTAAGTAAGTTCACATTTGTTGGTACTAGGGACGAGGACTTCAATACAAGTTTTGGGGTGGACATAATTCAATCTACAGCAGATGTTCATAGAGCAAAGAGCTTAATCCCCTTCAAAAAATTCTTTTTCTGAAGCCCACATAGAACTCAATATATATAAAGTCTTTTTGTAAGTAAAGATGAAAAACTGAGAGGAAGTGGAACAAAGTAGAAGCCACAATCCTTAATCTTAAAGAGTATAGTTAGGAAGAAAGAAAATTTAAAAAATCCAACTGAAGATTACCCCAGTGGTATGGATCTCTATGCCGGTCTCCTATGGAATGAGCTCGGGGCTCCCAGCGCTGGAGGCCTCAAGGCACACTTGCCATCTGTCCCACAAACGCAGTCCTTCAGTTCTTCCAAAGCTCCCCTCACTGCATCAGATGTGACTGAAGGTATAGGCAATAAAAAGAAAATGGAAAGGATGGTCTCTAGCATTTCCTGCTTCCTACGTAAGTACTATATATACACACGATCACTCTAAAATATAAATTTGCCCTTGTTTTTGACTTGCTACATCATTTTATACTCAATAGAAACCATGCTAGTAAATTTTTTTCTTCTTGAAAATCTTTCCTTTAAGCTATAGACACAAACACAAATGTAATTTTATTCATTTTGTTCAGTTTACCCTTGATATTTATATCTATTCATAATTTAGGTCAAAATAAAACAGGAAAATGTGTAATGCAAGGGAAAGGAACAAAAGCATACACGGAAGGTGATTGAGGTGAAACTCTCAAGGAGTTTTACCTTACCGTCACATCTACCTTTTATAATAACAGTGCAAAGAACTTCTAGACTTGAAGCTTTATGTAATTCTGTGCTAGCACTTTAGAGTATCCAAAAGATGGACTGATAATTCGCAGTCAGCGTAATGAGAATTGGCCACAGGGATTCATACAGAAGGAACTTCAACTTGGCCTGACCACAGCAGTGTGGCAGGCACAGGACAGATCAGACAGGCAAATGTGCCCCTAACTTCTCAATGCCCCTGGAAGCCAGGCCCTCCTAAGAAACAGCCCACATTTAGCATTCTATGCTAATCTGATACTGGGGACTCTTTCTGGCATTAAGAAGTCTATTATTTAAAAGTAAACTAATAAAATATAAACTATCTTCAGAAATATGGTAACATTATTTCTTACTAAAATAAACTTTACGTCAAATATGTTTTTTTTAAATAATACAATGTTTCCTAGTGTGTGCTGTTATTTAAACTTGGAATCAGAGGCATTTATCACAACAAGTCTTTGCCAAAGAATTTAAAAAGATTGGGGGTTGGGGGAAGTGCAAAAACAACGTAATGTGTCTCGAAGTCCTGTCCCTGTTGCGTCCACCAGGTCCCCTGAATCTGCGCACTTCTTCCCACCCCCCCCTCCCCTCCATCCACCGTCCCAGTCCAAGCTCCATGGAGTGCTCAGTGCACCATAGCCTTCTAGCTGTCCTCGCACTTCCTCTTTAGGTCCCCAGCTGTCACTGCACGCAAGGTGATCTCTGGGTCGAATTTGATCAGCCATCCTGCCTAGTCCCTTCAGATTTCCCTTCTGCTGCTTCTCTCTTCCTTCTCAAGAGTGTGTCCCTGGAATGGGATAAAGCAGTAGGTTTGAAGAGAGAAAGCATTTCAATTCCACCTTTTTTCCTCATCTCCACGGTTGCTTAAATATAACTGGGTTTATGCTGACCTTAATTTCATCTCTATGAACAAATTTTTGCCTTAGCATTGTATGAAAATTTAGACTAATGCCCTTAAGAATTCTTTTCAATCTGAGATTTCCATAAATAGAGAGGCATATTACTGTAGGTCTTAGGGCAAATTCTATGTTATATACCATAATTCTTAATTCTGAGATGCACATTTTTTACATTGTTAAAAATCTCTGCCATCAAGGTGTATATGTATTTCAATTGAAGGTGGGTCGTGGCTTAATCAGAAAAACCTTTTCTTTCTTAAACTTTCCTAAAGTAATTGATCATCTTACAGTCAGGGGTGTCTTAAGTAAAATACAATACTATTCCTGGAGGCCCCCGTGAGAGTCTTATTTGACCATAATAAACTCATAACTCAATCATCAATTTTCTTTTTTGCATACATAATCAGATCAACAACTATTTATTGAGTATGTACCATGCCTAAGGTACTGTTAGGTACCGTTGGAGATAAAAAGTCATGTATTCATTCATTCATTCGGCACGTCTGTTAAATGTTTACTATATGCAGCCTTTGCTGTATACCTCATGGAACATAGTGATTTAGACAGATAAGATCTCTCTCTTCCTGGGGCTTGTATTCTGGTACAGGAGAGAGTAAAGTGGTAAACAAAACATATAAAAATATAATGATAAATTATAAATATTGTTACGAAGAAATTCTATATTACATAGAAATATAAAAAGTTTCCTTGATCAATTTTTTCTGTCTTTCTGTTTCTTAACACATTTACTCCATGGCCCAGAAGGATTTTGAATAAATCTTTGACAGCAACATCCCCAGAAATATTTTGATACAATTTGAAACTCAGAAATATTTCTGAGTAGTCTCTCTGAAATGTGCTCCTAAGTCTTCTTGTTGCTACATTTTCTTTTAGATAATGATTATGCTGAAAATGTGTTTAATTCTGGATATTTTGCATTCATGTTTCTAATGCTTTCGAACATAATTATGGAAATCAAACAGTAAGTTAATTTTTAATGTCCTACTTTTATTTCTCTAGCTTACAGTTTAGTTACCAGAACATATTTAGATTATGTAATACCTTTACGTCTAAGGTAAATGTGAGTCATGTCTTATGGAAGACTTCTTATATTACTTCATCAGAGAGGATGCACATGGTATTTAAATGACTGTGTTTTAAACCATCCTTCTAAGGTTGCCTGCAATTTCTTTGTATTGGGATAAAAATATACATAACATAAAACTTACCACTTAAACAATTTGTAAGTGTGCAGTTTAGTGGCACTAAGTACTTTCACCTTGTATGAAACCATCACCACTAACCAGCTCCAGAAATTTCTCATCTTCCCAAGCTGAAACTCTGCACACATTAAACGATGAGTCCATTTCCTCTTCCCTGAAGCCCTATTCTGCTTGCTTCTTTGTGAATTTGACTATTCTAGGCACCTCATGTAAGTGGGATCATACAGGATTTGTCTGTTTGTAATTGGATTATTTAGCTTCACAAAATGTCTTTCAAGTCTATTCATGTTATAGCATATGTTAAAATTTGCTCCCTTTAAAGACTGAATAATATTGTATTATTGTACCACATTTTGTTTATTAATTCATCTGTGAATGTACAATTAGATCACTTCCACATTTTGGCCATTGTAAATAATGCTGTTACAAACATAGGTATGCAAATATTACTTTGAGAGCTTGTTTTAATTATTTTGGGTGTATAAGCAGAAGTGGAAGTGTTGGATCATATGATAATGTTATTTTTTAAATTTTCTTGAGGAACTACCATGCTGTTTTCTATAGTGGCTACACCCTTTTATATTCTGACTAGCAGGGCACACGTGTTCCAGTTTCTCCCCATCCTCACCCACCCTTGTTATTTTTTGTTTGTTTTTACAATAGTCATCCTAACGGGTATGCAGTGGAATCTTATAGTTTTGATTTGCATTTCCTTCAAGATTAGTGATGTTGAACATCTTTTCATGTGCCTATTGGTCAGTTGTATGTCTTTGGAGAAATATCTATTCCAGTGCTTTCCTCATTTTTCAACAATCGGGTTGTTTTTCTTTGTTGCTGTTGTTCTGTTGTTGAAGTTCTTTATATATTCTGGATATTTCTCTTTATTATATATGTGATTTGCACTTTTACCTCCCATTCCGTAGGTTACCTCAGATACTTTTCTGTCTGTTGGTAGTGTAACAGGGTGCAGCCAGGGCCCCCACCAAAGAGAGATTTGTAACGGGGTCCAGAACTTGAGGTGTCCAGGAAATATGAAAATACAGGATGTCCCCACTCCCACAAGTCTGAACTGGGGGACGGGACACGTGGATCAGGGCCATCGAGATTTATTTTGTATAACAACAGTTGGCCAGCTTCATACCTAATATGCAAAAACGGTTATTTAACATCTATAACAGCTGGCTAACTTCAGAGATATGTTACGTAGTGGTGGCCACACTCTGAGCCAGGGAGAAGGGAGTGACTTCGACCCATGACATAAGTGGGAGGCAACTCCCCCTGGTTACAGTGCCTGCGTGAGAGCTTGGAGCTGGTTTGCTCCACGCCAAGGGCCCACGCTTGCCCAGACTAACTATGGCAGCCCAGAAAAGCTGGAAAAATACAGAAGTGCTGGCAGGTGTAGCCGATTGTGGGAGGAGTCAGAAATGGGGTTGCAGAGGAAGATTCACATGAGGATTTAAACCCAGTCATGTGGGTTGGAACCATACAGTTTTAGGGGCTAACCCCACGGTTTTGGGGCTCCCTTTACCATGAGGCTTAGAAAGCAGGAAAGCAAGACAACAGCCATGTGAACTCTCTCTGAGCAGTTTGGAAGAACTAAGGAGAGCCAATGCAGACTAGAGACAGGGACAATGCGAGACCTTGCAGGGAAGGAAAGGGGCAAAAGGACTCTCACTGTGGGCCCTGAGAAGGTGCCGTGTGGTTTCGGATTAAGGACTGGAGATCACGGCAACACAGATGGTGCTGGGAACCCCGAAAGGCCTGCCAGCCGAGCACGGATTACTAGGAAGAACTGGGGGCTAGCTGAGCCACAGACTTCTGGTTTTTTCCTGAGATAAGGTACCCCTGACTGGGCAAACGGGGGAAGGAAGGACTGTGTGTGTGTTTGGGGGGGGTGTTGTTTTAAGGGACTTTGGGATTTTAACAAAAACTATCATTACTCTTAAGTCTGTATAACTTTTGAATAAATTGTTTCTTTCCTTTTCACTAAACTCTGGTATTGAGAGCCATAATTCCTAAGGGCAGCGGGCAAGACCGACCTAGTATAGGGGGAACCCCAGGAGCAGGGGTCCATTTGATAACAGTTTCTTGTCCTCCCTTCCCCCCATGGGTCCATTCTGTAACAATAGTATCCTTTGATGTACAAAAGTTTTTAATTTTAATAAAGTCACATGTCTTTTTCTTTTGTTGCCAGTGCTTTTGAGGTCATATCCAAGAATTTATTGCCAAATCCAGTATTATGTGGCTTTCCCCTATGTTTTTTTCTAAGGGTTTTGTAGTTTCAGTCTTACATTTACATCTTGATTCCGTTTTGAGTTTATTTTTGCATGTAATATAAGTTAAAAGTCCAACTTCATCCCCTTTGCATACGGATATTCAATTTTCCCAACAATATATGTTGAAAGACTATCTTTTCCCCCATTGAATGGTCTTGGCACCCATGTTGAAAGTCATTTGACAATATATGTGATGGTTTATTTTCTGGGCGATCTAATCTATTCCATTAGTCTATATGGCTATCTTTATGCCAGTATCACACAGTTTTGATTACTGTAGCTTTGTAGTAAGTTTTGAAATTAGGAAGTATGAGACCTCCAACTTTGTTCTTTCTCAAGATTGGCTTATTCAGATAATTCCTTGAGATTCTGTATAAATTTTAGGATTGCATGGAATCTATAGATAACTTTGGGTATATTTACTTCTTAATAATTTTTTCAATCTACAAAACACATGATGTCTTTTCATTTATTTGTGTCTTCTTTAATTTCAGCAATGTTTTGTATTTTTTAGTGTACAAGTCTTTTGCCCTCTTGGTTAAGTTTATTCTTAAGTATTTTATTCTTTTTTGATGCTATTAAATGGAATTGTTTTCTTACTTTTCTTTTGGAATTGTCCATTTTAGTGTATAGAGATGCAACCAATTTGCCTGTAATTTTTTAAAGGGATTCTATTCAGTGGATTAATTCACCCTCTCCCCTCTTCCCTCTATGGCTCTGCTCTGTTTTGCCATAAAAGAGCATATAGTTGAGAAAGCCCTTGATATGAAGTGGTTTCTAATGTAATTATGAAATATTTTACAGACAGCTTCTTTTTACTAACCCCACTTCATGTTGTGTTTTTCTTTTATGCTATTGGAAGTAATGAGGCCAAAGGCATAAAAATACACCTCTAGGCCCTTTTGACCTCATCCTTGGACTCCATACAAAGGACTATTCAACAGTGTTTCTTATATGGGTTTGGGCTCTACTAAATGTTTTTCACAATCTGTGCTAGATTCTTCATCTATCAATAATGTTCTTATTTTTTGGTGGAAGCCAGGGGTCAAGCTGAGTGTAGTTTCCACTTAACTGGAAACTAACATGGCATGACATTTCTCCTTTACACCTGTTCTTGGAAAATATCAGTTGTTCTTCCAACCTAAGACTAGGCAAGTCTTTGAAAGAAGTGGCTGAGGCACCCCCTCTGGTATTAAGCTGAAAGGCATCTGGGAATGCGAGCCTGAATATAGGAAGAGATCTGCTATTTTTAAGGGTCCAGAAAGGCAGTCTTTATTTTTCGCTTTAATATGATTTTCTTTGGAGCTTGACATATGTACTGTAGATAAAATCTTGCATAATCTGATATTTTCCTTTAGATATAGTCTCTAGGTAAAGTCAATATTATTGAATAAATGATTCAATACAGGAATGTTGCACAACTAGTCTAGTGACATTTTGAGCAGGAGTTGTCATTTTTCTGGGATAATTTGTTATTGAACAAATTAGATTTCCCAAGAACATGGTCATTTCTTTCACTGAGAAGTAATAAAACACTTGCTTAACTTGCCTTGGGTAGTTAATGCAAATCTCTACTAGGTTATCTTCATTTTCTCAAATCTCGCAAGTCATTAGTGCGGAGAGCTTGACAGCTTGAATGAGAATTCTCCAAAGTCAACTTGAAAACTCCAAGGTCCTAGAGCAATATTTCTGTGAGGGATGATTTAGCAACATCTGCAGATGATCCAGGTCCTTGCAGGGGTCCGAGTCCCTAAGGCCTTTCATGTCCTGTGACTGTGGTAAAGGGCTCTTGGGCTTCTGAGCAACACCTGCCTTTAGGAAGTCACATGTTTTTGTGTCAAGGTTCATTGCTACTAGTCAGGACAGGAGAATGACGAACAATAGTCATTTGGGAGCTACCAAGTGATTCCGTAAATAACAACTTTGACTTTGAAGCATGACTTTGCTAGAATCAGACCGGACTGTAGGAAACAAGGGAATGACATGGTGAACTTGTAGACAGTAAATAACAATTCACGCTGAGCCCTGCACCACGCAAGGGGTGAAACTGGCCAGATAAGCAAGTGGTTTGTCACCCTCTTTATATTGTCAGAGCTTGGCCCTTCCCCCACATCTCTAATCTTCACACACAGCAGGAGGGAGAACCCCAGTTGCTAGACACGGTGGGGCAGTGAAGTATACTTCATTTTGGCTACTAGGTGAGCAAGCGTCTGGTCTTAGATGACTGGCCCCTGACCCTCACTGGGGCTTGCTTGTGGTTTTCTTACCCTTTTCCAGAGCCTCATCTGCCCTCAGGGAAGAAAGCACAAGAATATGGAGTATGTGAACTATGTACATAAAGATCATCCTCTTCATTCAAAAGGTGCAATTTAAAAAAACTTCATAGAGATAAAGATAAGTTTTATCATGTTTTAAACAAGTTACAGTGTTCAAAATAATTGTTCTGTAGAAATGACCAAATGAGACCCTGTCAGATTATTCCTTAGAACACATTTAAAAATGAAGTGCTATACAAATAAAGGGGAAAGGACCTTTTAGCGAGAACAATTACTACAAGCTGACCTATTAAGAATGTTCTTCAGTGACTCATATTGGAACCAATTTAGTCGATGGGAATTTAGCCATTTCTAAATGATCAAAAGGAAGATACTTGTGTGGAGTTATTTTCTTCTTTGCTCTCAGATTTCAATAACTAAACTATAGTAATAAGAAATAGGGAAATTTTAAAGCAATCTAGACCTACTGAAAATGTGATTTACTTGAAGTAGTGACCAACAAAAAAATTAAATTTGTACCAGCTGAGAATTTGTAAATGTAATCATTTCACAATGTGTGTGTGTGTGTGTGTGTGTGAGAAACCATCACATTGTACACCTCAAACTTACATGTTATACGTCAATATCTCAACAAATATAATTCATTTATATATAAGATAAAAGCAGAAATACATAATCAAATGGAAGGTAAAACATAACTGCATTTGAAATAATTCTTGTTTTGTAGTTTTACCCAAATCGACTTCATTAATGCTAAGCAGCTTTTATTACTTTCAGCTTTTTCTACTTCCCTGAAGCAAATATCTCATTTAGCCTTGTTCATGGTAGGGAGGTAATCAGACAAGCAGGCAGTCTGGCATCCTCTTCACATCCAGCCCATGGATCTCCTTCTGTGTCTCTGGAGAAAATCCTCAGGAAGATAATTGGCTAAAGAACCCTGAGGTGTGAGCTAGTTTGTTTTGCAAAAAAGTAGACCATATCTCTCAGGAAAATGTTGGTTGAGGATAGAGCTCCGGAGTCCTTACAATGCAAAGAAAGGACTTGATACCCCAGGTGGACTTAAACAAGAGACCCAGGGCAGCTGTGGAAGGGGTCCTTGCTTGTTGGAGCCTGGGCACACACGTGGATTCAATGTGACTACAGATACATGAATTCTTTATCCATTTGCAGACACACCTCTGATATTGGGAATACAGTCATTCTAATATTAGGAATATCATTTATGCTCCCCTAGTTGATAAAGCAGTTTAAGATTCACTCACCATGCAAGGCACCATCATTAATACTAGAAATACACATATGAATTTAATAATATAGTTTTTGTGTCCCGGGAGGTTGCAGTCTTCTTGTGGAGGTGAACATACAATACAATGAGGGGCGCATTTAATAAAGGCTAACAAAAACAATGGTAGAGATAATAAGAATGAAGGACAAGAGCGATTATGGAGTGGGCAGGGAGGAGATGAGGGAAACCATTATAATGGAGGATGTACATGAGGTAGATCTTGGAAGATGAGTAGGAAGTCTTCCAAACACCTGAAAAGAGAAAAGACACAAGAGAGCATGGTTGGTTGGTAAAAGTCTGGGAGTTATATGTTGCTGGGGCATAAGCTTTACAGGCCAAGAAGAAAGTGAGGGGTGAGAACCAAAACTTGGAAAGCCTTGTAGGTTGTGCTGAGCAATTTACACTGATCTTTCCTATGCCGGAGTGTCATTAAAGGTTTTTAAGCAGGAGAAAAGTATGGTCATGCTTGCATTTTAAAAGTTGACCCAGTCAGTTCAATTAAAAATTTTTCTTTGAGTTGACGGTAGTGTGGTGTGTGAAAGTGAGTTGGAAACAAGCAAGAGTCTCATTAGGGAGGCTACCCGGTAGACTACAGACAGCGACGTGTTTGAGCCATAAGGAGGCCTGTGGTTGTGGAAGTGGAACTGAGGGTATAAAAGATAAAAGATATCAAGGGCAGTATGAACCATGCGAGTGAGCAAGCAGTAAAAATATGAGTTTTCTTATAGGAAAATGATACAATATTTGTAGAAAGTTTGTTGGTGGGAAATACATTAAAAATATGTTCAACATTAAAAAAAAGGATAAAAGACATCTAGGAAGTGTATCACCAAATTTCAGGATCTGAGAGGCCAGTGCCACTAATAATACCTTTAGTGGAACGTATGAGTGTTGGGTGAGGTGGGGGTTGGAAGCCAATGCGCAGAGGAAAAGCTGCAAAATTAACTCAGGAAATTTGACTTGGCTTTCACACTTTCCACTCTGACCACAGCTGCTTCACTACTTCCCCTCCTCTCAAATTTCAGCCCACTGCTCCCTTGTTGGTCTCCACACCCACCATTCCTCTAAACTGCCTTTGCCAAGGTCATTAAAGGACTCCTTGCTAAATCAATCATTCCTCATTATCTAGTGCCTTCCTGCAGCACCTAACACCATGGAAATCTCCCTCCATGAATCAGCTGCCACAATACTCAATCTTCTTACCTTTCCCCCATTTCTCTGGGTGCAGATTCTAATTCTTTGTAAGCTCCCTTTTCTCTGCCTAGATCCTAGTTTATGCTAGGCTTCTTTCTTCTTTTCGTTTAGTTTATTTTTTCTAGATTCATTGAGGTATAGCTAATATATACCATGTAAGTTTAAGGTGTACAATGTTATGATTTGGCACACATACACATTGTAAAATGATTACCACAACAAGGATAGTTAATACCTTTATCACCTCACATAATTACCTTTTCCTGTTGGTTGAGAATATTTAAGGTCTGTTCCCTTAGCAATTTTCTAGTATATGAAATAGTATTTTTAGCTGTAGTCAACAAGGTGTAGATAGCACCCCCACGACATATTCATCTGGTAACTGGAAGTTTGTATACTTGGACCAACACCTCCCTAATTCTCCTACCCCCTAGCCCCTGGTAACCACAGCTCTGCGCTTTGTTTCTACGAGTTTTTCTTTTTTTAGATTCCATATATAAGTTAGAGCATACAAGGTAGGGGTTGGCAAAGGTAAGTTTACAGTTGTGAGTACACAAAACACACACTTTTTTCTTATAGTGTAATTTATTAATTATTCTATTATTTATTTATATACAACTGTAAACCTACTTTTGCCACCCCTGTATTTGTCTTACTCTGTCTGAATTATTTCACTTTGCATAATGCCCCTTGGCTCCATTGATGTTATCACAAATAACAGGATTTCCTTTTTTTGTATCTGAATCTTATCCCATTGTATATATACATGCCACATTTTCTTTTCTTTTAGTATTCCTTACTGTATTTTTCCATTATCATTTATCCCCCTTAAACCCCCTCCCCACACTACAATCCCTGCACTCTTGCCCACGTCCATGAGTCCTTTTTCTTCTCTGCTCAATCCCTCCAGCCCCTGCCCTGAGCTGCCAGCCTGCTCTCTGTCTATGAGTCTGTTGCTATTTTGCTTGTTTAGTTCAGCTTGTTCATTAAATTTCACATAGGAGTGAAATCACATGGTATTTGTCTTTCTGACTGGCTTATTTCACTTAGCATAATGTTCTTTAGGTCCATTGATGCTGTCGCAAAGGGTGAAATTTTCTTCTTTTTTACAGCTGAATAGTATTCCATTGTGCATATGTACCATAGTTGTTTTATCCACTCATTTACTGATGGATGCTTGGACTGCTTCCAGATCCTGGAGATTATAAAGAACACTGCAATGAACATAGGGGTGCTTATATTATTTTTAATTTGCACAGCAAAGGAAACCATCAACAAAATAAAAAGACAACCCACTGGATGGGGGAACATATTGGCTGATACATCTGATAAGGAGTTAATGTCCAAAATTTATGAAGAACTTATACAGCTCAACACCAAAAAAAACAAATAATCCAATACAAAATGGACAAAAGACCTGAATAGACACTTCTCCAAAGAGGACTTACACATGACCAATAAACATATGAAAAAATGCTCAATGTCACTAATTGTCCGAGACATGCAAAATAAACCCACAATGAAATGTCACTTCATACCTGTCAGAATAGCTATCATCAATAAAACAACAAACAACAAGTGCTGGTGAGGGTGTGGAGAAAGGAGAACTCTTTTGCACTATTGGTGGGAATTCAGACTCAAAAAATTAAAAATGGATCTGCCTTGTGACCCTGCAATTCCACTTCTGGGAATATATCCAAAGATACCACATTTTCTTTGTTCATTCATCTGTCAGTAGACAGTTACATTGTTTCTAATCTTGGCTATTGTAAAGAATGAAATGGGACAGCAGATATCTCTTTGATATTTTGTTTTCATTTCCTTTGGATATATATCCAGAATGGAGTTTGTTGAGTCTTATGGTAGTTGTATTTTCAATTTTTTGAGGAAATTTCAGGTGGCATCATCAATTTATATTCCACAAAGAATGAAAGAGGTTTCCCTTTTCTCCAATTCCTCACCACTACTGTTATCTCTTGTTTTTTTATAATTGCCATTCTGATAGGTGTACAGTGATATAGCTCATTGTGTTTTGGATTTGCATTTCCCTGGTGACTAGTGATGTTGAGAATTTTTCATGTACCTTCTGGCCATTTGGATGTCTTCTTTTGAAAAATGTCTATTCAGTTCTGCTCATTTTTAATTACATTTTTTGCTATTGGTTTTTATGAGTTCTTTATATATTTTGGAAATCAACCCTTTATCAGACAAATAATTTGCAAATATTTGCTCCATTCCATAATTTGCCTTTTCATTTTGTGGACTGTTTCTTTGGCTGTTGAGAGAAGCTTTTTAGTTTGATATAGTCTCACTTTTGCTTTTGTTGCCTTTGCTTTGGTATAATATTCAAAAAATCATTGCCAAGACTCAGGTAAAGGAGTTTTTTTTCCTAGGTTTTCTTCTAGGAATTTTACAGTTTCAGGTCTAATGTTTAGGTTTCTAATCCATTTTGAGTTAATTTATGTAAGTGATATAAAATAGGGGTTCAGTTTTGTTTTTTTTTTAAGATTTTATTTATTTATTTTTAGAGAGAGAAGAAGGGAGGGAGAAAGAGCAATGTGTGGTTGCCTCTCACATGGCCCTCACTGGGGACCTGGCCTGCAACCCAGGCATGTGCCCTGACTGGGAATTGAACCGGGACCTTCTGGTTCCTAGCCCGTGCTCAATCCACTGAGCCACACCAGCCAGGCGCTGGTTTTATTCTTTTGTATGTGATTATGCAATTTTCCCAACCTTATTTATCGATGACATTGTCCATTTTCCATTCAGTATTCTTGGTTCCCTTGTTAAATATTATTTAACCATATATTCAAGGGTTTATTTCTGGGTTCTTGATTCTGTTCCATTGGTCTATGTGTCTGTTTTTATACCAATGCTATACTGTTTTGATTATTATAGCTCTCATATTTTGCAATTTGCAGTGTGATGCCTCCATCTTTGCTCTTCTTGTTCATTATGCTGCTGTAAAGTATGGATAGTTAAACAATAGTATTTCTTCTTATGCATGAACATGAAGTATCTTTCCTTTAATTTGTACCTCTTTCTATTTCTTTCATCAAAGTTTTACAGCTTTCAGTGTACATATATTTTACCTCCTCATTTAAATTTATTTCTAAGTATTTTATTGTTTTTTATGATATTTTAAATGAGATTGTTTTTTGTGTATCTTTTTCAGGTAGTTCGTTGTGCTTGTTTGTTTGTTTGTTGTTTTTTGTGGTACTCAGAAAACACCAGGGACATACAGGGAGAAACTGAATTGTCTGGCTTTAGAGTGAGGGTTTTAGGGGCAGCTCTCATCCAGACAGAAGTGCTGGCAAAAGCCATTACTCCTTTGTTGAGACCTTCCCTTCACACAGCAGACAGGCACAGGTGGGTGACTTAGTTAACATTGTTTAGTTAACACTGACTAAACTTTAGTTACCATTGACTTAGTTAACACTGTTTGCCTCACACGGGTGATTCCGAGACCCTACCCCCGCCCTATGCACCAGTCCAAATTTCTTTCAGCAGCTGTTTCTCACAGGCTGCCAGCCCTGCTCACACTGTGGACCTTCCTAAATCGCCGAAAGGTCCCCAAAATGACTGGCCTCAGAGTGCCCTGTATCTCTTGTTCAATGACTCTAAGCTCAGCACTAGTAGCAGCCAACCTTGGTTGCAGCATATCCTCTCCCAGGCACCTCAAACTACAGCACAGGCAGCTACCAACTTCAGACCACTTATAGCTTCTACCAGGTCACACTTCTGGCTTTTCCCCAAACTAAAATCACCTTTGAAAGGGAAGAGATTTCAGACCATCAATGAGATTCAGGAAAATACAACGGGGCAGCTGATGGTGACTGGGAGAACTGTGTGAGGTCCCAAGGTGCTCACTTTGAAGGGGACTGAAGCATCATTGTCCTATGTACAATGTTCCCTGTATCTTCTTCAGTAAATGCCTCTATTTTTCATATTTCATGGCTGGATTCCTTCTGGACAGATATGTATACATATGCGTGTATATGTATATATATACACATAAATATACACGCACATGCCTACACACGCACTCCCACCAATCAATAATTAAAAAGGCAGCCTTAAAGAAAAATGGACAAGGGCACTTGAGCGGACATCCATGAAAGGCTAGCTACCTAAACGGCCATCTGTGTTGCAGCCTTTCGAGGCCAGACAGGTTCAGCTGAGATTCTGGCAGACAGAAGAGAAGCCACAGAGCAGTAGGGATGCCTGACATGTTTTATGGAAGGGTGGGGCAGTCCACACATGCCTCAAGCCACATGTGGTGCAGCAGGAATCTCCCACTCCCTTGTATACTAAATGCACGTAAGGCAGCAGGGTGCCAAGATATTGTATAACATAGCGTGATTCTGTGAACAAGGGCACACTCAAGGTCATGGGCATACAGTTTATCGGACCCTGCCTCAAGGCTATGGGAACACTGCTTATCTTAGTTGCCCAGACATCTGGGTAAAGGAGTCTGACTGCCTCCATTTACCCTGAACCATCAGAAGGGCTAATTTATAAAAAATTAGGAGTAAAAAACAAAGTATTAGCAAGAATGGGGAGTAATTAAAACTCTCACTAACTACTAGAAGTAGTGTAAATGGTATAACTGGAAATCTGTTTAGCAGTATTTATGAAATCCAAAAATGTACTTTCAGGTGGTTATTGTGGGGGCGAGGGGGTGGGTGGGGGTAGAAGAGGGTATCAGGAAGGTAAATAGCAATGAAAATTACAATAAAAATAAAGTATAAAAAATTTTACTGTCGTTCCCCGCAAAAAAGAAATTTACATTCATTGTGTCCTGCCAATTTTCTACTATGTATATGTAGAAATGCATAAATAATACAGTATATAAAAAATAACATACATAGCAATATTATTTATAATAGTCTCATGAGAAAATTGTATTGACTATTAACAAAATGGATAAATATATTATGGTATATTAATATAATGATAAACTAAAACAATGATAAAACAGCAATGAAATGAAAGAACTGATATTCAATAACATGATTAAATCTTGGAACATTACATTGAGTATACACAAAAGCATACCTACCATATATATTTCAAAAACACACAAAAGTTACTGTAATGCTGGAAGCCAGGATATAGGTGATCTTCGGGTACACACATCAGTTTGCTCTCTGTATTTGTCTCTGTCTCTTTGTGTCTCTCAGTCTCTCTCTGTCTCTAACCCTCTCTCCTCTCTCTATACAATATAAATTACAGTGGTTTCTGGGTATATATCAAAAATTACTATATATTCTATTGGGTCTGCAGCTGAACAGTTTTCAGAATTTGTTCCGGAGTTTCTGAAACTGGTTTTCTTGATTACGTTTCAACTCAATAAAGACTCCATTTCCTGTAGTAAAAGAGTTCACTGATCGTTCATGGCAAGATGTGGTAATAGAAACGTACAAAATATCACCACTGAATACTCCTGGTCATGGGTGATTATGTATTTGATATCCTAAAACATTTTGGTCAAACTAATAATTATAATGAAATTGGCTGGGCTTTCCAATTGCCCTGGACAGTGAGGAAAAGAAAGGATGAGTCAGGGATTAGAATTTCTGGTTGAGGGCCCTGAAAGTCGGCCCTGAAAGTAACACCTCCTGTAGCTACAGAGCTGAAACCATTGAAAACCAAACCCAGGCCTCATCCTGTGAGTGACTGATTTACAACACAAAGTGAACTCTCAAATTGCAGAGTGCCTGCTATAACATGGAGGGCATTGATTAGGAAAGAAAGGGTTCCTGAAGGTTGGAGTGGGGACCCATGGAATGATGCTGATGAAGCTTGGGATGTTGAACCCCTGAAAGGCTGATAAGTCTTCTTTGCCAGTAGAAGGAACTATTTCACCCACATCTGAAGAGATTAACCCTGCTCTGCCTGAGGAAATGGTAACAGCCTCCCCTAAGGGAGCTGTCTTGCAAGACGCAACTAATCCTCCTCAGGGCCCACCCCCCCACCCCCTGCCATGCCCCTTTGCTTCTAGACCTGTAACTAGAGTCTAATCCCAGCAGATCCCAAAAGGTGAGGTGCAAAGTGCGAACCACCAGGAGGTGCGCTTCACTCTTAAACTACGTGATTTTTGTAATTTATACAGACAGAAACCCAGGGAATAAGTGTGGGGATGGATTTTAAAAGTATGGGATAATTGCAGCAGAATCATTGGATAACGTCAAATTTGTTGATAGGGTCTACCAAGCAGAAATCCTGTAGTTAATGTTGCAGCTTGGGGGTTAGAAAGGATTCTGGTTGGTTTACTGAAATGTGAACTGAAAGTTGATTTATTCTAAATGAAGTTGAAATGCCAGAACTACCTTGTTAAAAGACAGTGGAAAAAATCCAAAGGCTTAGAAAGATGGGAACGTTATAGTGGATTTATCCTTTGAAACCTACTCTCCCGCCCTAGAAAGGTCCAGAAGACACAACTTTTATTCGAACTGTGAGAAATACATTTGTGAGAGGAGTCCCAGCATCATTCTTTTTTTGGTCTCTGACTACTTTTTTATTTTTAAATTTTTTTTAAAGTGCTGACACTATTACAGGTGTTCCCCAACCCCCCTCTTTGTCCACCTCCACCCAGTCCCCAGAGCCCCAGCATCATTGACGAGCTCTATGATTGCCCTTCTCTGTAGATCAGAAATAGTGGCTTCTGATTATATATCTGAAGCAAACAAAATCACTGTCTAGGAGAGATATATGTATACCCATGTTCATTGCAGTATTGCTTACAACAGTCAGCTAACAAACAAATGGATAAATAAAATGTGAGACACAACAAGTGTGCCATCCTATGGTTATTTCCCTAGCTCCAGAATGCGTAATTGCAGCAGCAGCTTGCAGAATACCCATATTGATTCCCTGAACTGTGAAGTAAGGGCTATTATGATGAAAAAGAGCCAGTGGAAGCCTTTAGAACTACCTCTACCCAGGAAAACAGTAAACCAAAAGCAGCACTTCTGGAAAGATTGGAGAGTCTACTGCTACCATCAAGGACTTGAAGGATGCAAGGGTGATAATTCCTACCACATCCCCATTCAATTTACTACTTGGCTTGTGCAAGAAAAAGATGGATCTGGGAGAACAGCGAAGGAGTATTGCAAGCTTAACCAGGTGGTGACTCCCATTACAGCTTCTATATCAGTTGTGTTTTCATTGTTTGAGCAAATTAATACATCCCTTAGTACCTGGTATTCAGCTATTTCCCTGACAATATTTTTCTCCATACCTTTCATAAATACCATAAAAAAATTTTTTTTCAGCTGGCAAGGCCAGATATTCACCTTAATTGTCTTACCTTGGGGGTATGTCAGTTCTCCAGTCCTATGTCATAATCAGTTTGCAGGGACCTTCATTGCCTTCTCCTTCTAAAAGACAGCTCTGTCACTTTGATGCCATTATAGTGTTGGATCTGGTGAACAATAAGTAGCAACCTACTTTAGACTTATTGATAAGCCATTTATTTGTTAGAGGTTGGGAAATAAATCCGACAAAAATTCAGGAGACTTCTACCTCATTAAAAATGTCAAGGGTCTAGTGATATAGGGCACGTCGAGATGTCCCTTCTAAGGTCAAGGATAACTTGTTGCATCTTGCCCCTCCTGCAACAAAAAGGAAGCACGATGCCTAGTGGGCCTTTTTGGACTTCTTAGGTAACACATGCCTCATTTAAATGTGACACTGTGGCTTATTCGTCAAGTAGCCTGAAAGTGCTAGTTTTGCGTGGGACCCAGAGCAAGAGAAGGCTCAGCAACAGGTCCAGGCTGCTGGGCAAGCTGCTCTGCCACTTGGTCCGTGTGGTCCAGCCGATCCAGCCGATCCAGCGGTGCTTGTTGTGTCCAGGCAGATAGCAATGCCGTTTAAAACCTTTGGCAGTCCTGCATAGCTGAGTCACTGTGCAGACACTTGGGATTTTGTAGCAAAGCCCTGGCATCTTCTGCAGACTACTCTCATTTGAGAAACAACTTTTAGCTTGCTACTGGGCCTTAACGAAGGCTGAACAGCTTAACCATGGGCTACCACATTATTGTGTCAACTGTGTCGCCCATCACGAACTGGGTGTTGCCTGGCCCACCAAGCCATGAAGTTCAGTGTGAACAGCAGCACGTTATCATCGAGTGGAAGAGGTCTATGTAAGACTGGCCTTAAGCAGGCCCTGAAGGCAGAAGTAAGTTACCTGAAGCAGTGGTTTAAATGGTTTCTACTCCTACTACATTGCTTTCTCCCTCCCAGCCTGTACCTATGGCTTCATGAGGAGTTGCCTACAGTCCTTTGACAGAAGAAGAGAAAACTTTCACCTGGTTTATAGGTAGTTCTACATAATGTGCAGAAACCCCCCCAAAGAGGATGGCTGCAATACTGCAACCCCGTCTTAGGACATCCCTAAGGACAATGGTGAAGGGAAGTCCTTCCAGTAGGCAGAATGTGGAGCAGGGCACTGGGTTGTTCATTTTGCTTAAAACTAGAAATGACCTGATGTACAGCTCTATGTTCTGTACTGAATATTATATATTCATGGACTGTGGCCAACTGTTTGGCTGCATGATCAGAGACTTGGAAAAAACATGATTGAAAAATTGGTGACAGGTAGGTTTAAGAAAGAGGTATGTGGGCATACCTCTCTGATTGATTGAAAAATGTAAAGACGTTTGTTTCCCATGTGAATGTTTACCAAGGAGTGGCCTCAGCAGAAGAGGGTTTTAAAACTCAAGTAGACAGAATGACACATTCTGTGGATATCATCAGGTTCCTTCCCCAGACACTCCTGTTTCCACCAATGGGCTCGTAAACAAAGTGGTCGTGGTGGCAGGTATACATAGGGCCAGCAAAATGAATTTCCATTCCCAAGGCTAACTTGGCTATAACCACTGCTGAGTGCCCAGTCTGCCAGCAACAGAAACCAAGACTGAGCCCCCAATATGGTACCATTCACAGGGATAATCACCCAGCTACCCGGTGGCAGGTTGATTATATCAGGTCACTCCCATCATGGAAAAGGCAGCATAACTTTCCTACCGGCATAAATGCTTCCCTGCATACAGCAACCCCATACAGTCAGGACGGCTAATGGCACAGACCCTTCAGGAATGAAAGTTTGGTTTACCCAACCCAGTAAAAAGTCACAGCCAGCTGAAGTACTTGCTGAGGGCAAAGGATATAAGGAATGAGTAGTGAAAGAAACCCTTGTACATTGCTGGTGGGAATGTAAGGTTCAGGAGCCTTAAGAAGCAGTTTGGCATTTCCTTAAAATCATAACAGAATTACCATTTGACCCAGCAATTTTACTCCTAGCTAAACGCAAGAGCCCTGAAATCATATATCCCCCACAGGAAACTTGTACGTGAATAATCATAGAAGCATTATTCATAATAGCCAAAATGTGGAAACAATCCAAATGTCCATCAACTGATAGATGAAATATGGTATATTTATACAATGGAGTTTATTATTCATCAGTAAACAGGAATGAAGTACTGGTACATGTTAAAATATGGATATACATTGAAAACTTTATGCTAGGTAAAAGAAGCGTAACAAAAGATCATATTTTTAATTTTCAAAAATGTTGTATTGTTCATGCTATTTCAGTTGTTGCAATTTTCTCCTCTTTCCCTCCCTCCTCCCACCCAGCCCCCCACTCCCAGAGTCAATCTCCACACTGATGTTCATGTCCATGGGTCCTTCATATATATTCTTTGTTTAATCCCTTCACCTTCTTTCACTCAGTCCCCACCCCCTTACAGCTGTCAGTCTGTTCCAGGTTTCTGTGCCTCTGGTTCTATTTTGCTCCTTAGTTTATTTTGTCTATTAGATTCCACTTATAAGTGATATCATATGGTATTTTTCTTTCACTGACTGGTTTATTTCACTTCACATAATAGTCTCCAGTTCCATCCATGCTGTCACAAAAGGTAGGAATTCATTCATTTTTACCGCTGTGTAGTATTCCATTGTGTAGATGTACCACTTTTTTTTTTTTTTTTTTTTTTTTTTTTTTTTTTTTTTTTTTTTTTTGTCCATTAATCTACTGATGGGCACTTAGGCTGTTTCCAGATCTTGGCTATTGTAAATTATGCTGCTGTGAATATAGGGGTGCATAAGTTCTTTTGAATTGGTATTTCAAGATTTTTAGAGTAAAATCACTGAATCAAAAGGCAGCTCTATTTTTAATTCTTTGAGGAAATTCCATATTATTTTCCACAGTGGCTATACCAGTCTATATTCCCACCAACAGTGCACCAGGGTTCCCCTTTCTCCACATCCTTGCCAGCACTTGCTTATTTATTAATGGTAGCCATTTGGCAGGTATGAAGTGATATCTCATTGTGGTTTTAATTTGCATCTCTCTGATGGCTGGTGATATTACACATTTTTTCATGTCTATGGGCCATCTGTGTGTCTTCCTTGGAGAAGTGTCTATTCACATCCTTCACCCATTTTTTAATTGAATTGTGTTGTCTTCCCGGTGTTGGGTCATATGAGTTCTTTATATATTTTGGAGGTTAAACCCTTGTCCAGTGTAATGTTGGCAAATATGTTCTCCCATACACTTAGTTCCCTTTTCATTTTGATGATAGTTTCTTTAGCTGTGCAGAAGCTTTTTAATTTGATGTAGTCCCATTTGTTTATTTTTTTATTTCCCTTGCCCTAGTAGATCTATCAGCAAAAATATTACTATGAGAGATATCTGAAATTTTACTGCCTATGTTTTTCCTCTAGAATTTGTATGGTTTCATGACTAGTATTTAAGTTATTTATCCATTTTGAGTTTATTCTAGTATATGTTGTAAGATAGTGGTCCAGGTTTTTGTTTTTGTTTTCATACACCAATCCAGGTCTCCCAACACCATTTATTGAAGAGATTGTCTTTACTCCAATGTATGCTCTTGCCCCCTTTTTCAAAATTCATTGACCATAAAGATGTGGGTTTATTTCCAGGTTCTCTATTGCATTCCATTGATCTATGTCTCATCTTATGCCAGTACCAGACTCTTTTGATTACAGTGACCTTGTAGCATAGTTTGATATCAGGTGTTGTGATCCCTCCAAATTTGTTCCTCTTTCTCAAGATTGCTAAGGCTATTTGAGGTCTTTTGTGGTTCCATATAAATTTTTGGGTTATTTGTTCTAGATCTGTGAAATACGTGATTGGTATTTTCATAGGAATTGCATTGAATCTATAGATTGCCTTGGTTAGTATGGACTTTTTTTTTTTTTTAACAGCAATGTATGGTTGCCTCTCACATGGCCCTCACTGGGGACCTGGCCCGCAACCCAGGCATGCGCTCTGACCAGGAATCGAACCGGGTCCCTTCAGTTCCCAGCCCACGCTCAATCCACGGAGCTACACCAGCCAGGGCTAGTATGGACATTTTAATGATGTTAATTCTTCCAATCCATGAAGACAGTATATGCTCCCACTTATTTGCTTCTTCCTCAGTTTCTTTCTTCAGTGTCCTATAGTTGTTCAAGAACATTCTTTTACCTTCTCAGTTAAATTTATTTCTGGGGACTTTATTATTTTTTTGTTGCAATAGTAAATGGGATCGTTTTCTTAGTTTCTCTTTCTAATAGTTTGTTACTGGTGTATAAAAATGCCATTGATTTCTGAATATTGACTTCATATCCCTCTACATTGCCAAATTTATTTATTAGGTTGAGTAGTGTATTGGTGGAACCTGTGGGTTTTCTATGTGCAATATCATGTTGTCTGTGAATAATGACAGTTTTACTTCTTTCTTTCCAGTTTGGATTATTTCTCTTTCTTGTCTGATCATTGTGGCTAGGACTTCCAATATTATGTTGTTAAGAGTGGTGAAAGCACATACCCCTGTCTTGTTCCTGATCTTAAGGGAAATGCTTTCAGTTTTTGCCCTTTGAGTATGATGTTGGCAGTAGGGTTTTGGTATACGTCCTTTATTATGCTGAGGTGTGTTCCCTCCATTTTCACTTTGCTGAGTGTTTTTTATCATAAATGGGTGCTGGGTTTTATCAAATGCTTTTTCTGCATTTATTGATATGATCATGTGATATTTGTTTTTCATTTTGTTTATGTGATGTAACATGTGGCAGTGATTTCCACATGTGTGTAAACATGCAGTCCTGAGAATTTACACATTTTGAGCACAGCTCCATGTGATTCCCATGTGAGCAAGTGTGGATCATGTCTGTGGAATGGGAACTCTCTAATAGGAATTTGGCAAAGATGTATCTTAAAAAGTTCTGGCTTGCTGACCCCTGCATATTACTTTAACCTGGTCCTGTCTGCCACCGGACCTGAATTTACATCCTGATGCCCTGCTGTGAGTAATCTTACCCTTGTTCTGCTTAATCCCATGAATAATCAATCCAATGTAAATGTGTCTTAATGCCTTTAATAAAAGCCCCGGCTAAGCAACCCACGAGGTCTTTTTCCGGAGATGGAGATGGAAGAGACCCGTGGCTGCCGGATTCTCATCTCCAAGCGTGTCTCTGGGTAAGATTGATTCACGCGATCGGGGCAGTCCCCCCACGGATTTTGCGGGTCGAAATCCATGACAGTAACACATGTATTGATTTGTGAATATTGTACCAACCTTGCATCCTTGGAATAAATCCCAGTTGATCATGGTGGATGATCTTTTCAATGTATTGACGGATCTGGTTTATTAATATTTTGTTGAGGATTTTAGCATCTAAAGTCATTATCTCTAAGTCATTAT
>PVJI01003392.1:0-68185 GCA_004026765.1 Micronycteris hirsuta
GGCTGGGAACCAAAGGGTCCCAGTTCGATTCCCAGTCAGGGCACATGCCTGGGTTGCAGGCCAGGTCCCCAGTGAGGGCCATGTGAGGAGCAACCATACATTGCTGTTTCTCTCCCTCTCTGTCTCCCTCCCTTCCCCTCTCTCTAAAAATAAATAAATAAAATCTTTAAAAAAAAAAAGAAGGAAAAAACAGTTGCTTTTTATGCTTTGTTCTTCGGCATCCGTAGAAAAATACATGTAAGGGTGTACGAATAACCGACTCTGTCTTTCTTGATTCTGCATTACGCCCAGCTGTTAGCAATTTCCTGGTACATAATAGACATAAAGCATTTTTTAAATGAATGTGTGAATGGTTGATTTAATGACAACTAACGGAGAGATTGGGTAGAAGAGAAACTTTTTCTTTGTGTGCTATACTTTATATTCTTGTTCAAGTGTTTTACATGAGCATTTGGTGCTTCTATGATTAAAAAGGGTAAAAAAAATGGAAATTATAAATGAATGTCCTAATTCTAGACATTTAAATACTGCATTAAAATATAAAGAAGAAAATAAAAATCACCCTAATTCCACAGCTCTGAGGTCAGTATTTGCATAGGTGATGTTATACAGTATAATTTCTGTTTCATCATACTCATGCCACCTTTGAGTTGTAAATCAAAAAAATTTTCTGCTAATTTGTTAACTGAAAAGTGATACCTCATTATTTTAATTTGTACTTATTTTATTATATATAAGATGCTACTACTAAATATTCATTAGCCTTTTTTTCTGTGATTTATCTGTTCTTATGTTTTCTGAATTTTCTTTGGGGTTTTAATATGTTTCTTATTAAGTTTATAAGCTCTTAGGATCATGACCCATTTTTATTGTGTAGCAAATATTTTTACCACGTTGTTGACTTTTATGTTGTTTGCTATATTTTACATAGAAAATAATTATTTTTAAGCTTCTAAATTTTTATTTTGTCTTTTCATTTTCACCACAACTTTGTGGGGTATTTGTACTGATTTTTTATTATTACTTTATTTTTCTTCAATTACAGTTGTCTGCATTTTCTCCCCTCTTCTCCTCCCCCCATTACATAGAAAATTTTTATATTTATATAGTCATTTCTATCCCTACTCTTACGTCTTAAAAGGCCCTCCGCACTCAGAGAACAGATCAACTTTTATGGATAATTTTTTTCATGTAGTTTCATATTTTGTTTTATTTTTTATTTATTTTTTAAAAAGATTTTATTTATTTATTTTCAGACAGAAGGGAAGGGAGGGAGAAAGAGAAGGAGAGAAACATCAATGTGTGGTTGCCTCTCACGTGGCCCCCACTGGGGACCCAGCCTGCAACCCAGGCATGTGCCTTGATTGGGAATTGAACTGGCGACCCTTTGGTTCGCAGCCCGCACTCAATCCACTGAGCTACACCAGCCAGGGCTGTAGTTTCATATTTTATATATAACTTTCTGATACAGCTGAAATTTGTTTTTGGTATGCTGTATAAAGCATGGTTCTAAAAAGATTGTTTTCCAGTAGTTATTTTCTCCAGTAACATTTATTGGATTCCCTTGCAATTGATTTGACTTAGAGCAACTTAATTTTAATTATTATTCTCTCAACTTATTTTCTCTCTCTTGGCATTGTATTACTTGTAGTCTTTATTTTATTGAAGTGCTTAGTAAAGAATAATCTGTAAAAGACTATGTTGGTCAGAATATGATTATATAAATCATAAAATTTCAAAATGAAATTTTAAAGTAACATTTTTTAGAATATAAATTTGCCTCATTTTTTATTAATAATTAACCTTTTATGATTTCTGATAAGATTGTTAAGGTTAATGTTTAATATGTAATCAGTATTTTTATTGTAAGTTCACTTTAATTTGTTTTAATAGCATCTTATTGCCAAGGGCTCTATGTATGAAGAGCTTGTGTCCAGAGTGGAAGAAACTGTACAAATGGATGTGCACAATATTTCAAGCCACGAGTCCCTCGAACATGTCCTCACAGCTGGGCTTCAGGCAAAGATCCAAGAAGCTAAAGAGAAAGTCCAGGTTTCTTTTTAATATTTCTCGTTCAGTGAATTTAGTCTTTAAAACCAAGAGGTCAGTGGGAGGATAAGGAAGGGAGGATGGCCCTGTGGCTTGGAAATGTTTTGTGAAATATTACTTTTGCATTATGTTTTATTTCTCTATAATTTAAAGCATATTAGAAAATAACACTATAATAAAGAAGATACTCTGTGTCTAGTGGGAAAATCTGAGTGGCTACACAAAGAAAATACTTATTAACTTACACATTTTCTAAGAAATTGGGCCCAGTGTTGAGAATTTTCTGTCTTCATAGATCAACATGGTAAAATTAGTTGCTGCGCTGAAGAATTCAGCTGATGCCTCACCAGACCTGGATGCCAGGCTGAAGGTGGAAGAATCTCTGAAGGAACTTGAATCCTACATTACAGCAGCTGAGCAGTTGCTTGGCCAAAGAGAGAGCCGGAGTGAACTAATGTCAAAATACAAGGTGGGACTCCTTCAAATGCAGGATATTTATTATTAGCCAACTATCTAATTTGAAGTCAAGATGTTTCCATCACTGTGATTATACACAACGTTATTGTACCTTTAAAAAAATTTCCAGTTTTATACATTATTCCTCAGAGACTCTTAAAAATAAACATTAAAATGAAGAATTTTAAAAGTTCAGTATACTGTTGTAGACCTAAATAGACTCAGTGATATAGTATAAAGAGCACAGCTTACTCTATGCCATTGAACAAGAATTAAATTTTTCTGTTTTTTTAATCAATAAAGTGGGCATAATAATTCTCGCCCTATCTAACTGACAGATTTGTTGTTGAGGCTTTCAGTGAAAAATAAGCCCTATGAAGACACTTTCAGTAGCTAAAAATCTTCAACTGTAAAGTAGCATTCTTCTTATTAGAATGATATAAGTTATTTATGGACATATGTTTATTGATAAAGACCCAATAACGTTTTGTATGGAGACGGTTTTAGGTTGACTTTTCATAGTTTGATAGGCAGCTTAAAATGTGTCCAAATCAGAGACAGTGGGAGGTCCTGGGGGGATGGGAACTAAAGGCAAAACAAGATCTCTACATTGGACTGTTGGAGCTAGAGTAATACATGTTCTCTCCTTAATTTATTCAGCAGTTAACACACTTTAAAAAAAAAGATTTTATTTATTTTTAGAGAGAGGGGAAGAGAGGGAGAAAGAAGCATGCTCGGTTGCCTCTCACAGGCCCCCATCTGGTGACCTGGCCAGCAACCCAGGCACGTGCCCTGACCAGAATCAAACTGGTGACCTTTTGGGTGGCGGGATGACACCCAGCCCACTGAGCTACACCAGTCAGGGCCAGTTAACACACTTCTTGAACATTTAAAATGAACAAGGCATTTTGTGGGAGATACAGATGAAATAAAGCAATATTTCTCCTAGTGTTACTTCTCCCAATTTTTTAAAAAAAAATTATGTATTTATTTATTTTGAGAGAGAAGGGAAGGGAGGGAGAAGAAAAGGGAGAGAAACATTGATGTGAGAGAGAAACATCAATCAGTTGCATCTTGTTCGTGCCCTGACTGGGGACTGAACCTGCAACCCAGGCATGTATCCTGACCATGAATCAAACCCTTGACTTTTTGCTTTGCAGGGCGATGTCCAACCAACTGAGCCTCACCAGTCAGGGCACTCCCAGTTTTTTAAGGAAAAGGAGCTCCTACCCTGGCTGGTGTGGCTTGTTGGATTGAATACTGGCCTGCGAACCAAAGGGTCGCCAGTTTGATTCCCAGTCAGGGCACGTGCCTGGGTTTCAGGCCAGGTCCCCATTAGGGGATGCATAAGAGGCAACCACACAGTGATGTCTCTCTCCCTCTCTTTCTCCCTCCCTCCCTTCCCCTTTCTCTAAAAATAAATAAATAAAATCTTTAAAAAAAAAAAAAGGAAAAGGAGCTCTCACAGGAACCTCCCTCTATGCCCACTGTGGCCTCCTTTTCTCTTTCTTTCTGGGCCTCAACCCTATTTTGGCTTTCTGGATTGATAACCATACTGGAAATGATTATTAGCCATTTCTTTCTATCTTATCCTCATCTGAGGGCATGCTTATTGATTTTAGAGAGCGGAAGGGAGGAAGAGAGGGAGAGAAACATCGATCTGTTGCCTCTGGTATGCGCCCTGACCAGGAACCAAACCTGCAACCTAGGCATGTGCCTTGACAGGGAATCAAACCCATGACCTTTAGGTTTATGTTACAGTGTTCCAACCAACTGAAGCTACACTGGCCAGGGCATATCACAGTCATTTTATGCTGTTGGTACTTTGCTAGCCACAAACTTTGACCAATTCCCCATACTTTTACTCCCAGGTTCCTGAGAGTGCCCAACTGACCTTAGGAATCACTGGTTCTTTTAAATAATCACCAGGCTGGATTTTAAGTGGCCAGATATGGTCTGCTCAAGAAAGAGAGAAAGAAAAGAAAAAGTAGAAGCTCTGAAAGCCTTTTCTACCAGAGAAAAGAGTTAGAGGTGTCAGTTCCCACACCATTTTCCTCTCTCTGCCCACCTTCCTTCTGGAATCTGAGACCATGGATATTTCCTTTTTTCCTCTGGCATTTAGTGAAGTGGATCTGTTTTCATAGCAGACACAAGGTCCCTGCCTGTTTCAGACTTCCATGAGGCCTTGGGACTCCCAGGCACACTCTCAGGTAGTAGGATCCCCCACCAGCATCTAGGGTCAGAATATCTCCCCAGGTCAAACATCTGGCAATCCTCACAGAGGCCTTAGAGAAGGTCCCTGGGGCTCAGCATTGTGCCTTTTCTTCAGGAGACCCATAATAAATAGGTAATGAGTTTAAGGAAGAATTTTACCCTGCTTAATTGCTTTCTCCCCAAGTATTACTTTTGTCTTGTTTCCTTATAGTTTTCTGCCTCTTTCACAGGCTCCAAACTAGTTTTTCTTCTATCATTCACTAGCTCTTATAAAGTATTTCCAGTAATATTGAATAGAAGCCGGAATTTTGGGGGTAAGGAGCAGACCCTGACAAGGTGTTTCCCTTCCCTACCTGCTGCCACTTCTTCCTGGGATGGGCCTGCCAGTGGTTGACCCTGAACAAAACTTAGAAGTCTGTGGTAAGGTGATGTTGCCTTCTTGCAGGAAAGAATCATTATGTGTTATACAATGTTAAATGTTTGCCACACCAAACCTACTGCAAATTGTGTCTTATTGCAACACTAATCTCTGATACATGCTGGCATACTCTTCGTATTTATATTGCTTAAGAAGTGTGGTCGTCTGCTCAGTACTTAAAAGAACTTTAGGAGAAACCTCGCCAGAGGCTCATTAGCCTGCACAATAAGTCTTTTAATTATTTATCAAAGTGGTAACAAATTATTTTGAATATTATAAATATGAAGTATTTATCTGGGTCTCAGATGTGTAACTATATTTAAATAAATATTTTGCAGTTTTTTTCAAAAGAATTCAAGAGATGCAAATGGGCTATCAACCTCAATTTACAAAGAGAAGTCTCCTCTAAATTTTTAAATAGTCTTATAGGGTCTGTTTCCTAGTTCTACCTGTGGAAGATCTACCAAAATTAGCTTTGAGGACTTGGCAGTAGAATGAGGCTTTCGTATTCTTGTTGGCATCTTTTTTTTTAGGAAGCAGTATCAATTTTTAATACAAAAAGTCTGGCCAAGTATTTGAAAGCTGTCGATGAACTGAAAAATAATGTAGCTGAAGATGAAAAGCTGTCTTTGGAAGAAAAGAGTAGAGACGTTTGTGCCCAGTGGGAGGTAAGAACATGCGTTCGTATCCGCGGTGTATGCTTATTATGTATCTGACCATGGACCTGTTTGCCATCAGAGTCATTCTGGGTTGTCCTCCTGCCTACCCCGCATCGCAAAGGGCTGATCCCTGCAGGCTGCGGTTCTCAGGTGCTGTAGTGCTGGCTCGTGTGTTCAGCCAGTGACAACACTGGAGATTAGAAGGGGATCGGAAAGGGGGAAACCTGAGAGTCCCAAGGCTTTCCGGCTCTCTCTTTTTTGGACAGTGTCTCTGGCAGCTTCGTCCCCCCTGGCGGCAGGTTCCTCGGTTCCAGCCTCTGGTCGGTGACCCTTCTACCTGCCCTCCACTGAAGCTCCCAGTCCAGTGGCGGGTAGCAGCTCTCTGCTGATGTTAATCTCTGAATTGCCTTACTGCCCCCTCGTTAATTTTCATCTCTTGTGTAATCATTCCTCAGCAGGTAATTCCCTCTGAGGTAAACATGTAGTGTTTTCTGGTTTCCTGGTTGGATCATGCCTGAGGCGACATATTGACACATACACCCAGAGTTCTGTAGTGAAGTAGGCATAGGCTTTGGTGGCACACAGGCTTGGGTCCAGCAGCTGTGACCCTGGGGAAGTCGCTTAACTGCCAGAGACTTCACTGATGAAATGGGAATGACTGCTCCAACTTGACAGGATTGTTGCGAAGATTTATGTAAAGGACTATCACAGAGATTGTGTGCAATAAATGGTATTCAGCATTGAATATGTTTTTTTGTGTGTGTATATGTGTGCGGGTACGTGTGAACATATGAAGAGGGAGAGAATGAAGTAATGTCACTGAATATCTACTGTTAAAGTTCCTCTTAAAACACATGTTAAAGTAAACCTTATTTTAGACCTATTTTATATTTACAGAATTATTACAGATAGCACAAAGAATTCCAGTATATTCCATGCCTAGTGTTCCCAACTATTCACACCTTATATTTATATAGTACCTTTGTTGCAATTGATGGATTAATACTGACACCAAGTTTACACTCTATTACTATTTCACGGCTTTTCCTGATGTGCTTTTTAATTTTTTGATCTTCACCTGAGCATATGTTTATTGATATTAGAGTGAGAAGAAGGGGGAAGGAGGGAGGGAGAAAGAGAAACATCAATTGGTTGCCTCCTGTGTGCACCTTGACCGGGAATTGAACCCGCAACCTTTTAGAGTACGGGATTATGCTCCAACCAGCCGAGCCACCCAGCCAGGGCCCTAGTGTGCTTTTTAATCTGTTCCAGAATACTATTCAGGATACATATTATAATATTTGGTTATTTCTGCATAGCCTGAGATGTGTGTTTTATATATATTTTCTCTCAGTCTGCAGCTCCTCTCTTTAATTCTCTTAACAGTGCCTTTCCCTACTAAAACACATTTTTAGTTCTTAGAAAGAAAAAAATATGTTTATAAGCCTGATAGATTTTTAAAAAATTTCCCCAAAGATGACACAAAGATGAATCAGAATTTCATAAGCTCTATTTCTGTCCTTTGTTACTACAAGTATTTTTATTGTGTTTTTAATGGAAAACTTTTCAGTATATTTTGTTCCCATGGTTAATATGTGTCTTTGTTTGTTTACAGTCTCTTCATCATGAAATGTCTTTGTATATTCAACAACTAAAAATAGACATTGAAAGAGGAAAAATTAGTGACAGTATTTTAAGACTTGAAAAACAAATAAATAGAGAAAAGAAACTAATTCGCAGAGGAAAGACCAAGGGTCTCATCAAGGAACATGAGGTAAACCATGTGTGTTTTCCATTTGCACTTTGTCATCATTTTGAGATTTTTCTTAAAAGGGGTTGCATATGACCTTGGCCTAGGATTGCATGTGCTCTGAAAATGACTTCAGCCATCTCATCCCCAAGGATTATTCCTTATGCAGTTCAAGTTCTAACTCGGGCCTGTGATTCTTGCATTTTAGAAGTGAGAAAAATTTAGCATTGAGTTAATAGTTTGTGACTTCCCTTGATATGTTTCAGTGACCACTGTCCTTGAGGGTCTGGTTACCAACCTGTCACCTGTTGCTGAGGTACCCAAAGTTACTTTTGTGAGGACACAGTGTCCTCAGAAGTGCAGTTTTTGTGATAGATATCAAACCAGGATAGAAACCAACTTGGCAAATCTAATGTCTCCTTTTGGTCCCCATCCTGTTTGATTGCTTCTATGTATTGGGTTGGCCAAAAAGTCCGTTATGTTTTTTTCTCCCATACCATGGCTCTAGTAGTGCTTAGTTGTCTTTAACTTCACTCAAAATAATTGTTCTAGATTATATTGTGACAGCTGTCATATCAGCGTGCATTTAAAAAAAACATCAAAATTGGCGAACTTTTATGCAGCCACTTTAATATTGAAGATGGAAGAAAATGCATAACATTTTTGCATATTATGTTTTATTATTTCAAGAAAGGTAAAAACAACTGAAATGCCAAAAAAGATTTGTGCAGTGTATGGAGAGGGTTCTGTGACTGATCGAGTGTGTCAAAAGTGGTTTGCGAAATTTCTTGGTACTATTGCCATTTTGGCCAAATATTTCTTAGCTGTGAGGCTTTCTTATGCATTGGAAGATGTTTAGCAGCACTCATGTCCTGTGATAGCTGACATACTCAAAACGTCCAAATCAATAAAGTTATTGGTGAAAATGAAAAATGTGTATTTTATTTTACAGAATAAAACATAACGGACTTTTTGGCTGACCCGTTATTTGACAGTACTGACCTCTGTTTTCATTTCTTTTAAATTATTTTTCCTGCTGTGGCTGTCCTAATGTCAATCTTTCTTGCTTTCTCTTATTTTCTTTTTTTTTTTTTTTTGGTGCGTTTTTGTTTTTAAGTACTTCACAAATGTCACCTTCTTATTTTGTTATCTCAATGTTTTAGTTTTGAGAGTTTCCATTTTTGGCTAATTTTGTGATGCTCTAGGCAATTTTATGCACGCTGGGGTTTTAGCTGCCCTCTCTCCTATGATGGTGCCTAAATCTTCTTCCTCCTACATACCCTGTTTATGAAAGGCTTTGCTGTCTCAGCATCTCCTTCCTTTTCTTCCCACTCAGCCTGAATGGAGTCTGTTGCCAAGTCCCATCTGTTACTCTTCAGAACAGCTGCTTCTTTTCCTTTCTTGCCATCGGTGTTGCCGCTTCCCTTAGCCTGGGTTATTTTCTCAGCGTGATGAAGGTGGCACCATCTTCTAAACTCATCACCCGAGTGACCCCTTTGAATGACAGATCTGTGTCCCTGGCTCACTGATACTCAGGACATTTCCAAACTCCTGAGGAGGCCGTTCAGGTCCTTCGCCGTCTGGCCCCAGGGCATGCCTGTAACACTCTTTCTGTGCGTGCCCTCCAGCCGCACCAGACTACTGTCCCTTCAGAACACCCGGAGCTTTTCCTCTCTTGGCCGCTCTCTCTGTTAGGAATGCCCTCTCTGCCCCTTTACCTGGAGGACTCCTCATTCTCTCTGCGTGAAGCTCAGGTTCCTTCCTGTGAACTAGGCTTTCTCTGACTCCCTAAGGCAAGTTAGTGGCTCTGTCCTATCACTTATCACTCTGTGCTCATTATTTGTGTGTTTACTGTAGGAGAGGAAAAAGTTTTCCTCGACCCTCTTAGAGTCCCTAGCTGGGCCTGAAAATTAAACTGACAAAGATTAACAAGAGATAAACATACACATCTTACTGAATTTTTACATGCACCTGGGAGCCTTCAGAGAGATTGAAGACCTAAAGAAGTGACCAGAGCAGGAACCTTTTATACCTTTTAGACAAAGAATACATTTGTGAAGAATTGGCAGGACAAAAGGGTTTGGGCTGGTGGTGGTAAATGGTGAAGAAGTAAGTGGAAGTATAAATGTTAGTTTAACAAGATTTGTTTGCAGATTCCTCTGGTGCTGTCTCTGGGCTGGGAAGTTTATCTCCAGTAAAAGGAAACTTTGTTTCCCATATTTAGGCAGAAAAGGGAAAGCTTTTTCTGCATTTACTGCTTCTTAATTGCCTTCAGCTCAAAATAATTTTCAGGTCAAAGAGGCGTATTTTGGCGCTGGCTGGGTGGCTCAGTTGGTTGAGTGTCTTCCCCCATCCCCGGAAGTTGCGGGTTCGATTCCCGGTCAGTGCACATAGCTAGGTTGTGGGCTCAATTCCCAGCTGGGTACATGCAGGAGGTAACTGATCGATGTTTCTGTCTCACATCGATATTCTCAGTGTGTTGCCCTTCCTCTCTCTCCCAAATCAATAAAAACATTTCCTCTGTTGAGGATTAAAATAAAAAGGCTTATTTAGGGGTGACACATTCTGGTTTTCTTATTCGAGAACTGGACTGTGGCACGTCCCTTCAGGGCTGACCGCCCCATTTGCTTCTCCATGCCCATTACCACACCAGGCACACAGTGGACAGGCTTACAGCAGATTGTGCTGTGAAAGTCATGCACATCTGTTAGTGTCTAATCCTCATGGACTAATTATGTAAACTCATTTGGAACACATTTCCTGTTTTGTTTCCTCAATTAGGCCTGCTTTTCTCAGGAAGGCGGTCTGTACCAGCTTGATCGCCACATGGACGTCCTGCGGGAGCTATGCGAAGAGCTGACTTCACAGAAGAGGCAACAGGAAGTGAGGAGAGTGCTCAAAGATTATGAACAAAAAATAGAAAAACTTCAGAAATGTGCTTCTGAGATTCACACGACACTGCAGCGCACAGTGGGAGGCACGTCGAAAAACAAGTTAGTGCTTCATCAGAAGAGCTACATGTCAGGGAAAACACAAGATAAAGCCTCCTGCAAAATCAAATAATATTGAGTATGATTATGCATTCTCTTTTAGGCTTCATTTTCTCCCTCTACTTCAATATACAATTTTGATTTCTTTCTAGGGGGACCGTGGATACATCTGAGAACGGAGGAAGGAATGCCCACAGCGAGGTGCCATCTGCAAACTCAAATAATCAGCCATTGACTGAAAAGGTGATAAATGTGGATGATGTGTTTTGGAAGTAAACTCAATGAAAAAGGCCAAGTGTACAATAATCCACTTCTTGTTGATTAAGTGATGGTTTTAATTATCTGATAGTTTTCATCAGCTGAGAACTCCCACTTAAATCATGCAAGGAGGGTTGCTTTTCAAAGAATTAGAATGAAGCAAAGCTGTAGCGAGCATAACTTAATTTTCCACTGAGGGTACAGACAGTTTTTTAAAAAAGAGACCGTTTTGAGTCATTATGAATATATGTCAACGGAGCACATTACTATTGAGGGTATAGAAGGTTAAGTTTATTCTGTACAGATGCCTCAGTGTCATTGAGATGAGATAGTTCATTTATCATTTGTCTTTTGCTCATTATAAGGTCTTTTACTTTCTTTGGGATTTGAATTTTTCATTTAGAATCTTAGGTAAGTGGGCACTTACTGTATAACAGCCCAGATGGCCAGTCAGAAGGTGTGGGAAAGGAACTAGGTACATATATTTTGAGAGGTCTGCTCCTGCATGCTAGGCTCCTGTCTGCTTTCGAATATTGCTATGTGGTTGCAGTCAGCAAGAGCATTTAGGGGTCGGGAGAACTCCTTCACTGTGCTGACATCCCAAGTAGAAGGTGAGACTCGGTGTAATAACTCTTCCCTGTCCCATGGGAAGACCTTTCTCTGAGCTGAGAAACCTCAAATAAATTGTATTATCGTCTGGGGTATAAAGAATCAATAGTATGCCTTTGTATCAAAAACTGTTTATCTTTTCTAGACAACTAAGTATATTGAAGATACTGTGTTTGCTATTTTGCATATTTATTTAGGCAGGAGAATCGATTAAGAATCTGAAGCTGGAATCAGAGTTGAAGCCTCACCAGGAAGAGAACATGGAAAAGTATGAAAAGGATCGCAATACATCTATGAATAGTTTACTGGAGAGGTAAACGCTTTGAAACAACTGGGAAGTCTGCCAAAAATCTTTCAGCAACGCAGACATGTTACAGTTTCATAAGTTCTTACTGCCCTTTAGTCGTGATTTATGCTTGTGGTCTAGCAACTTAAACAGAGATTCCCTGGGGTTTTCTTAGGCGTAATTGAGAGTAATTGAAAAACTTTTTGTCTTATTTTTTAAATTAAGTAATGTCACATTTGATTTTTCCCAGGTATGATACACACAGAGAAACGCTTGAACTGCACCTGCAAAACGACACCTTTAGGATTACTTCTGATTTCCCTAGTGACAGGGAAAGGAGTAGTGCTTGTCTGCAGGACAAGCTGAAAGATCTACAGGTAATGATTGAAAATATTATTAGAGTTCATCTTTTATTGGAAATAGTACTACCATGAGGAGAGAGATCACCATTTTTGTTGAGGTCCCATTCGGAGATGTTTCCAAAGAACTTTGTTGGGTTGCATTTCTAATGTCACCCTGTTCTAGGAAGTGATTTGCACCCAAGTATCAAACCCAGGAAAGGCTTTGGTTCAGGGTCCTAATTTATTGCTCATGCTCGCATTTGACACTCTAGACATTGTGACTTGCAAAATTTTGGATTGTGCTTAGGAGGGGAGTGAGGGCTTCAGATGAATTGGTCAGAACAATATGGTTGAAGACAATTTTAACCAATACTTCTTGCTTCTAGGTTGTTCTAAGATTACCAATACATGAAAAACCAGCGATTCGAAATATTTTTCAGTTTATCATCTTAACCAAATTGTTCAGTGTCTCCCTGATGTTGGACAGTAAGAAGGGGCCATGCAGTGGAGGGAGTTTTCACTCTAAGTGATGGCTGATCTTCCTGGAGAGCCATCAGAGGATGTGTATTGCATTTGATTCAAGAGCTAAAGAAAAAACAGCCTAGCTAGTGGTGGGCATGTCAATTGTAAGCTCTTTTTTACTTGGAAGATGATCTGTGCATTGTAGTGCAACACTTGTGTACTCGGAAGTGCGGTCGAGTGAATCCTCACGGAAAAAACGTCAGGTAGAGAAGAGGCCATGGGTGGTTCCTGTGGCGCTTCCCACATTTTCTACTTTCCTTCTTTTATGATTCATTTCACACTCTACCCACTGGCTCCTCTCTAGTTTCCATATGCATAAGCAAAATTCCTGTGTTAAAATCTCTGTTTTTCAAATGATGGAGTTAGCATGTTTTCAAAGCAATTAAAAAACTGTCTTGAGACCTTACTCCAGGGACTGAATAATGAATTGGTTAGAAAAGCTATACTAATAATCCTTGGGGAAAGTGAAGGATAAATTATACTGGTGGGTACACAGTAAAAGTCCTTCAGAAAAGAAAAGAACCAAGATAAGGTGCTAAAATGGTACAGAATTTTTAGGCATTTAATTATAAATCATAAATTAATTCTATTCACTTCTTGCTTGTTAGAAATAGTTTTGGTTCACTCCAATTTTCTTTTAGTTTAGGGAGAAACAAAGATTTTTTATCTAGGGGAAATAGAATGTCTGTTCTTACAACTTAAGTGTCTTTCTGAATTGTGTTCTGTGCACCTAACTTAGGGGAAGGGAGTTTGGAATTGGATGAAAGCCACATTGTTGGCTCCCTTGACTTCATTAAAAGGGTCCTCTGACAGCACAGTTAGTATCATTGTTTCCTGGTAGATGCTTGTAGGTGGTTGGAAGATTATGTTTTTTAAATGTATTTTTATGTGAAACTTTGTGTCTCCAGTTGGTCGCTGTCTCATTTTGTAAGAACAGAATAATTGTGCCAGTTAACACCTAAGTTGATAAATAAATTTATGTATTTTCACCTAGGTCTTGAAAAATGAAATTGATGCTTGCTGGAAAGAGTTTGAGATCACGTCACTGCAGTTAGAAGAGCTTGAGAGTGACAGAAAGAAGCCTTTTATAATTAAAGCAAGGGACAGATTAAAGGACAAAGAGAGAGAGTTTCAGATGACTCTTAAGACCAGGTATAATTCTGAGATCTGTTGATAATGAATTTATTCAACTTTTAAATGCCATTTTAAGGCAGACTAGTGCTATGCTAGTATGTTACTTTGTTTACTTTTCACAACCACCACGAGAGAGCCTGCCGTTTTACTGACTAGCAAACTGGTAGGGAGGTTAAATAACCTAACCCAGCCACACCGCTGGCCAAAGACTTATGTGGAATTTAAAGTCTGTTGAGTTCCCAAAATCATCCTCTTCCCAGCGTCCCCTTGGGCTTCAATTTGGTCATGTTGCATGACTTCTCTGGGCCTTTCCTAATTTCTAATTTCCTAATTTCTAAAATGAGAGTGCTATAATTTCCCCTGTATATAGGATATGTATCCCTGGTACATATCCCTGTTTTCCATTGGAGAAAACTGAGGCTCAGAGTCTGTATGTTAACTATCCAGTGTCACGCATTTCAGTTTATTATTAGTAGAGCCTATTCTTGCCTCTGTTATATTTCCACTAATAAAATAATTAGTATTTATAATGAGGTCTTTTTGTCATCAAGGCAGTGTTAAATTACATGCAGTAATTTGCATTTTACAATTTTCCATTCAGTGTGGTATCTGTTAAACTATTAAGAATACTTGTATAGGAAACAACTCATTCTTTGCCATTTGGATCACTGGATTTGGGTTTTAATGTGATGATCTATACATAGTGTGTGTATTTCTATTAGATAATTATTTGCTGTTCTTGGTTAAGTAGTGGCATTAATGTGTTTTATAGGGTATCTTCCTGCTCTGTTTTCCGCTACATCTTCTTTATTTTTCCCCTAGAATGGAGTCTTTGGCGGTGGCGCTGCAGGTTGTGTCTCCTGTGGAGAAGGAGTCGCTCCTCCTGTGTGGCTCAGACCTCCTTCTCCACGAAGTGGCTGTTCGAGAATTTCGTCTCACTGATGCTGATGGCTTGTATCAAAACCTGAGAGTAAATATAAGTTCTCACGTATAGTTATAGAATCATCAGTTCTTCCGAGATTTATACATGTTTATGCATTTTCATACTACGCCAATAGTATGTATTTAGAATACAAACCATGACAGAAAAATCTTCAGTAATTTAGACATGTTATTTATTTCTCAACTCTTTAATTCCTTTCAAATTTGGAAGTCAGTACTGTGAAGTAAATAATGAGATATTTTCTTTGAATTCAAAATGAAGGGTTCCTTATGAATGCCTTCTCCAGTGACTGAAATCTTAATACCTGCTAGACTCATGTGATTATTTTGACATATTCAACAGATTACTTATTCCAAATCCCATCATAAATAAAACATATTTATGTTTTATTTTTCAGATTATAAACAGATGTTTCAGTAGTTAACTCTGATTATTTTAATTGAAGCAACAGATTTATATACTTGCTTCCTTTTGGGGATGGAAACATCAGGAAGGGTGTCAGATGAAGAAGCAGCTGGGCCACCTGATCATTTGAAATGAAAATGTTGACACTGTCAGCCTTGGTGAAGCTGAGAAACACGTTTCTAGATTAAATCTAGTTACATACTTTGAGGGTAGTTTCTGACATGCAGTCTTACTTTTTTCTACCTCAGTCTTTTCAGCTTTTCTTACCTCTATTTTAGGATATTCAAGATTCTATAGCAAAACAGATAGAAACATGTAACAGTTTGGAGCAGCCGGGCAACTTTGCATTAAAAGAATTACACCCACTTGATCTACATGCTACGCGGGCTGTTATAGTGAAACACAGATCGCAACTTGAAGAAATGAACCACAGGGTCCAGACAAGTAAAGATGCCCTCAGGGCTCTGGAAGATTTTCTGGCTTCTCTGAGAGCAGCTGAACTCCCTGTTGACCTTGTTACAGACCTTTCAGCCTCGGCTACACAGGTGGTACCAGAAAATACTTCGACAGTAAAAAATAAAGAGGGAGAAATTTATCTGATGAAAGATAAGGCCAGACATTTGGATAAACGTTTGAAGATGCTTGATATAAGCTTTAAAGATGCCAAACGGGGTGAAGAGGCATCCTGTGAAAAACTTCTCGATGCTCTGTCCAGACGCTTGTTTGAGACACGTGGTTGTGGCAGACAGGAGGAACTCACTGAAGAAGACAAACTACTACAAACTTGTGCTCTCAAAAATAGTGAGCTCCTGAAAAACATTCTAGATGTGCACAGTCAACTCAGTAAAATTGGTCTCAAGGATCCGACTGTTCCAGCTGTAAAACAACGGTAAGTATTGTTTCTGTCCAAGGTGACATTTTTCTGTCTTTTCAAATATCCATTAGATGAAACATACTTCCTGTCTTTCTGTTTCTATTCCATTCCCACTCTATTCAGCCTTCAGCATTCTTTTTTGTAGACTTTTCAGACAAACTTCCTTCTTGTTGATGCTGTGCTTTTATAAGATGTTATATAATTCTTTTTCTTTACAGTTTTCATTCTCATGAACTAAGAAATGGATAGAGTACGTGAATTGCTTCAAAGTCCCTTTAGTGCTGTGTATTTTTTATGGTGTTCTCTTGATGGAAGACCTGGCAAACTCTACACATTTGATAATAAAGAAATAAGCGGTAGCAGATGCACATGCCACACCTCATCCCAACTTCTTCCTTTATTATTCAGGTTCATCCTCCCATCAGGACTAGGGTGGGGACTGAGTAGGAGGGCATGGGATTGAGATAAGCTCAGGGTAGTGTCAATTCTGGAGGCTGAGCAGAATTAGGGTAAACTGAGCCTGGCAGCCTTCAATACGAGTGCTGCTATTTCCATTGTACCAGTCAGAGTCGGCCTCTCAGTCCTAATAGTGACAATGTTAGGAAGAGTCCCTTTTGTGGAGCTCCCGTCCCCTTAGTAAATCTCTCCCATATTCTGTCTCCATGTGTGTCCTTCAGGTCCAGTGCTCTTTTGAGGCTCTTTGGCTGACCAAGCTCTTTCCTCTGAAATTTCCCTGTGACTTCAGTCTCAATGAGACTTCCATTCCTACCATACCCCAGTTCTTAATGAGGTGTCAAACTAAATCTAATTTATTATTAATTCATTGTTAATAGATTTTATTATAGATTTAGAAAGAATAAGAACATAAATATTAGTTCATTAATGTAAACCATTTATAAATATTAAATTGCTTTCATTCTTAATTTAGTTATTAACACAACAGATATGTGGTTTGTGCTAGGCATTGTTTTAGGTATAGCAGTTAACAAAACAGACAAAAATTCTTGCCCTTCGAAGAACTTACTACCGAGAGGGATGAGTAAGATAGTATGTTTGATGATAATAAAAGCTATAGAAAAAATGAAGCAAAGAAGGACAAGGGGTTGGAATTCAAAGAGAGGCATTAGGGACAGTTGTACTGAGAAGGTGGCCTTGAAATAAGTTAGATGGGGTGAGAGCTAGCCAAGTGACTCCCAACCTAGAGGAAGGGCCTTCCAGGCTGAGGAAGCAGTGGGTACAAAGGCCAGGTGTGAGACTGGACGCGGCGTGTTTGAGGAGAGACTAGGAGGTGAGAAGGGCAGCAGTAAAGGGGAGACGTATGAAGGGAGTCAGCGGTGATGGATTGGGTGGGGCTTAGCTCATGAAAGCACCATGGGCCGTGTCCTTTGGGGTATGTGATTACTTTGGTTTTTGCTTTGAGGGGCACTGGGAAGTCACTGGAGGGTTCTGAGCAGAGGGAAGTGATTGGGTTTGCATTATAACAGCTTCTCTGTGACTCATCTGTTGCCTCTAGACTATAGGAGTCAAGGGGAGACGTAGAAAGTCTAGTCTGACCTATTTCAGTAGCCAGATAGGGGATGGTGGTGGTGTGGACCAGTGGTGAAACGGTGAAAAGGGTTCAGATTCTGTATATATTTTGAAGGGAAAGTCTATAGGATTTGTTGACACATTGGACATAGGATGTTACAGAAATATTGGAGTTACCATTAACTGAAGTGAGAAAGCCTAAAGTTTATCAGGTAATGAATAAAAAATCAGGTGTGCTCAGTTTTAGAAGTGATAGGTTCAAAATAATTCTTTGGCTTTCATGTATGAATATCAATAAGACTCTTAAAAATAGATGGTATAAGGGGCCAGGAGAGAGGTCTGGGTTAGAGGTATCATTTGAGGGTTATTAGCATTTTGGAAAGCCGTTCAAAGCCATGAGCAGCAGAGTGTGTTTAGATAGATGAGAAGAGGTCAGTGTTGTACACTGGGGTGGGGGAGAGAGGAACAAGCCGAAGATGCTGAGGAGGTCCGTGTAGTAAGGAGAATCGAGAGAGTCCTGGGAGCCAAGTGAGAAGGCCTTTCAGCAGAGGAGGTAAGCAGCTGGGTCAAAGGCTGCTGACTAGTGAAGGAAGGTGAAGACTGAGAATGGAACATGGATTTAGCGCTGTGGTGGTTACCGGAGGTCTTGACGAGTGAGCCATTTTTAGAGGACCCATCGGGAATAAAAGCCTTATGGGAGTAGAGTCAAGAGAAATTGGAAAAGAGCAAGTAGAGACAGTGGATACCTGATAAAAGCAATTTAGACCTAGGTGAATGGAGTTAATCTGTCCAGGATTAGTTTGTACATTAACACCCTCATCTTGAATGACTCTTTCTTGATAAGAGAGAGCTTTTTACATATGGGGTAGAAATACAAGTTTTCCCTCTTCCTTGGGCCCCCACCGTTCCTCAGGAGCTTCTAGTGCCCTTCCGTGTATCTCTGTTCTTCTCTACACACCATGCTCTCTTTCCTACCCATTTACACACCCATACTCTTTCTTCTCACATGCATATACACACCCTTTACAAATGTGCTCATCACAGAAGAATGTTACTGTTTTTGGTTTTGTATATTTATTATAATAAAACATCAGATTAGTATTCTGGAAATGCAAAGAGCCTCCTAAACTCTGTAATAGCAATGTGTAATTTTCATCTTCATAAACTTCATGAGGACAAGTTCAAGTTGGTGTGCTCCCCAAATTGTCCATATTTGTTAAATTGGTTAATAATGGCTATCAATCTTTTGGCTAATAATGGCTATCAATCTTTTCTCTTTCATATTCAAGGAAAAAATTATTAATCAAACTGGATAAGGACCTAGATGACTATAAAGAAGAGAAGAAACACTTGCAAGATATGGTTAATTCTCTTCCACAATTTGAAGATGGCAGAGAAAAAGCTCTAAACCAACAGTGCCAAAACACAGCACTCTTGTGGGAGAATGCAAAAGTTTCCATTGCTGAATGGTAAGGAAAACAGTCCCTCCAAAATCTGAAAAATGGTCTGTAGCATAATTGACTTCTTGAAATGTATGTGTTTAAAACACATTCCCATGGACCTAATGGAGGGACAAACAGGAGTTTCACACTGGAAGCTCGCTGGGTCGATGTCTGAGCAGACCTAGAAGCACAGATTGTGGCTTGAATGAACTTAAGGAGTTCTCTAGGAAGGATAACAAACACATGGTATATTAATCACCCCACCTGCTGCTCCACCCCCTCATGTGTTCTTTGTTTGATTCTTTTTTTTTTTTTTAATATTTTATTTATTTTTTAGACAGAGTGGAAGGGAGAGAGAAAGAGAGGGAGAGAAACATCAATGTGTGGTTGCTTCTCGCATGGCCCCCTACCAGGATCCTGGCCTGCAACCCAGGCATGTGTCCTGACTGGGAATTGAACCGGCGACCCTTTGGTTCGCAGGCTGGTACTGAGTCCACTGAGCAACACCAGCCAGGGCCATTGGTTGATTCTTGTACGTGTCTTGATTGTAGATCAAACCCACAGTCTTGACATATGGAGACGATGCTCTAACTAACGGAGCTGCCAGCCAGGGCCCCTTTCTTCCCTCTGTAAAGCCAGCATCCTGGCATCTTCTCTGATCTCAGCCTCAGTCATTCTTTCACTCTCGCCTCTGCTTCTCATCACGTTATCTTCTCTGACTCTGACCTTCCTGTCTCCCTCCTGGAAGGACCCTTCTGATGATATTTCACCCACTTGGATAACTCAGGATAATGTCCCATTTTAAGATCCCTAACATAATCACAACTGCAGAGTCCCTTTTGCCATGTAAGGTAACACGTGCACAGGATCCAGGTATTAGGACATGGACATTGTTGTTGGTTGGGGGAATTATTCTTCCACACCACCCTACTTGAATGGCAGATGTTGCCTGTCACTTGCCACCATCTTTCCTACAGAGCCTAGGCATGGCTCAAAGGTTTTCTTAACTGTGTGACAAACATTACCTTTGAGTCTCGGATGGTGAATCCGTTGAATCTACTGCATCCTTGCCTTCTCCCCCTTAACTTTCTGCCTGCAGGTGGGAGTGGTCCGGAGGACTGATCCCTGTCCCTGTACCACCCAGGCCAAGTTGGGCCAAGAAGTAGCAAATACTAGTAGGAGTTTAGAGGACAAGAAGAGGGAGTTCAGGGTGGTCTTAACCATCCCCTTTCCTTTTCAGCATGTGTTTTGGCAACTCCTACTGGACCCTCCTCTTTGTCCTGGGACACTTTCCCTTTCCCCTTGAAGCCGAGTGGCGGATCATTAGAAAGCTACTGCTGCAGTTAGTCCAGGGGTGCCTCAGCTCTCTGGCGATTTTCCTTAACTCTGCTCTCAGTGGTCCCTTACCACAGAATTCCACTGAGTACCCTTTCCTTCCAGAACCTGAGTGTACAGCAGTAGATAAAGCCTGTCTGTAGTATTTGATCTAGTCTACCCTACAATTTTATAGAGGAAGGAATTAAGCTTCTGAGACCTAAAGTTGCTTATAAGGTCACATGACTAATTCGTGCCCAGCCATAACTAGAAACTAGGTGTCTTAACTGCCGTATTATTCGTACTATACTTTTTAAAAAGGGCTAAATCTAGAATGAGTTAAGTAGACTTAAACAACTTATGACTTGATGAATTATTTTTAAAGTAATCTCCAAGAATAATTGTAGGGAGACACAGTTTTCCAAGATGTCTTTTGGTTAAGGATGAAATTAAGGTGCTGATTCCTTAAGGTTACGAATCGTATATTTCTTTCTAGAGTGTACTTCTGGTGATTTTTTAGTATTGATTGGGTGAAAATACTAAACCAGTGGTCATTTACTATCCACTTGCCAGATAAATACATGAGCCACCATTCTTAGGCTAAAGTGGTAAAACTATTATAAACCATGTCAAGAAGAAAAATCCTTCTATAATGTATTAGTCTTCATTGTAATATGGTTAAAAAGAGAAAGAATGGTTTTGTTGTTTTCAGACATTTTGCTGTTTTACATTTTTTTCTTCTTTATAGCCTTGACCAATGTGAAAGAGTTTTGGAGCTCTTAAAGCAATATCAGAATTTTAAAAATGTCTTGACAACTTTGATTCAAAAAGAAGAGAATGTCATCTCCCTTCAGGCTTCGTACATGGGGAAGGAGAACCTGAAGAAAAGGATAGCAGAGGTGAGTGCCGTTCCAGAGGAAGCACTGCATGTGGCCTTGCTCACAGGCCCGGCAACAAAGAGGGTATTATAACGGAGCCGTTCGCAAAACTTGGTTTGAAAGAACTTACTAGTGACTCTATTTTACCAAATACCTTAGAATTTATTGAATATATCAGCAGAGCTTGAAAGAAATCACCCCCCAAGTTGATGTTTGTTTGTTTTTAATCCTAATCCAAGGATATGTTTATTGATTTGAGAGATTGTGAGAGAGAGAGAGATTGAGAGAGAGAAAGGGAAACATCCATTAGTTGCCTCCTGTTTCCGCCCCAACCTAGGTATGTACCCTGACTGGGGATCGAACCCACAATGTTTGGTGTTCGTGGGATGACGCTCCAACCAACTGAGCCACCTGGCCAGGGCTGTTTGGGTTTTGATACTGGCACTGAGGTTCTGTTGGAGTCTGGGGTCACCCCTGCTGCTACCTCTGTAAGCTGATACTGGTCGGTGTATGTACTACCTAAAAGGAACCTTCTACCTAAAAGGAACCTGAGACTTCATTGCAGCCTCAAGAGAATGAAGACAATGGGAAAATCCCCTCTGTTGTTAGTGGACGAAGGACAAATTATGTTTTTATTTAGTTGCTTTCTACAAAGGTGTGTGAACTGATCTCAAGGTTGTTCCTTGTTCATAGCCTCACCAATCACAACTTTGTATTCTAAGATGAATAACATTTTTGGACACTAGGTGTCATTATTTGCTATGATTTTATGTGGTTATCAATCAGAGTGGCATAAAATGAGACAGTTAGAAAAGAATACACTTTACTATATTACTGTTCACCAGAGCTTTGCTTTTCTTGTAGGTTTTATGAGCACTATGCTAAAGTGCTGTCCAAGTGTCGAAGGCATGTGTGAACTTAGTCTACTAGATTCAGCTGGTTGTCTGAAAGCCATTTTATTAAACTTCACAGTTGCTAAGAGCAGCATCGGTAGAAGCTTCACTAGACCAGGTTCTGGCAAGCATTTATTCCCTATCTAGAACTCCTGACCCTGAAGCTGAAATGACACTTAGGGTTCAGACGCATGGCCAGTGCCACAGATGAGGAATAGCCCCTTTCAGGGACCCACTGTCTCAGACTCAGTATCTTGAAACTGACCAATCAGGAAGAGCCTTATTTAGATACGAGTTGTTCAATATATGACCGTGTAACTGGTTTCCTATTAAGAGACTTAATTGAAGGAGGCTACCAAGACCATGAGCAGACCGGTCACCTGGAGTTGCTTAGATGCAACCTCTCTGGCTCCATCCAGTGGAGGCAGCTTTGAGTCTGGTGGACTCGGAGTCCAGGAGAATTCTGGCCTCATTCTAGTGGATTTAAGGAGCTGCAATTCCCTTGGTTCTCAGAGAATCCAATATGATCAGCTGTACAAGATCCCCTCAACCTTGTGTCCCAGTTCACATAGCTACTCCCCCACTGTGCCCCTGATGCCAGTTCCCCACCTGGTGCTTTTATTTCAGAATCAAGGTCTCTGCCTTAATCCCAGATCCTAAGTCCCTGCCTGGTATACTGACCAGGCATATCTAGCCCCCTCTTGCTTGCAGCTGTTTTTGGAATGTGCTGATCCTCCTTGGACCTCAAGTCCTACCTTTGTCCTGTCCAGTGGGATCCTGTTACCTGTAAAACCCTGTATCTGTCCTATTCGGCGAGGTGGCATAGGAAAAGTGCCTAGCACAGTGCCTGGGACTTACCTCGTAATGAGTGTCAGGCATGATGCCCCACTGTGTGTGTGGCTGCAGAGGAGGAAAACACTTGCCTCTGCCCTCAAGGTTATTTTCGCTTGTCTGACAGTCAAACAGAGATGAGACAGATTAGCAACAGAAAATAATCAAATTTAATACATCTGTTTGGGAACCCTGCATACATGAGAGAGTCAGCAACCCCACAAGTACTAAAGAGGATCAGAGACAAAAAGGGAGAATGGAAACAAAGGACATTCCTAGCTAGAGGTGGGGTAAGGTACCTGGGGCACTTAAAAGGGTTTTTGCAGAATGACAAGCAGAGCAGATGTTCAGTAAGTAGAAGTTTACCTTGATCTATAGCTAGGTCAAAAGAGGTTATCTCTGATCATCTCTTTTTATGGGCAAGGCCCCTAATTCAAGTTCATCTAGGTAGTTAAGGGAGGGGCAGAAGTTTTTCCTGAGTCCCTGGGCTCAAGTTCCGATTTTAGCTCAGAACAATCCACAGGCCACAGAGGCACATCTTGGGGTGACTCGTTCTAACCCCGCCCCCAAATCTGGCCTATCTGCAATTCTAAATGCTCCCTCTTCTCAGTTGCTTGAACACTCTTCCTACCACCCGTAACTGCATAACCAACCCCATAACTGTAAACTGTGTACTTGCTGACCAGTAGAATTTCCATCACCTTCAGGCGTGTGGCCCTCTCCTGGATGAGTCTCCCTAATGGAAATCTAAGTCCCCGTCTTCACCCTTCTGATGGCATTAGCACCTCTATGGCTCTTGCCTTAGTCTGTTTGGGCTGCTGTAACAAAAATACCGCAGACTGGGTGGCTTTTAAACAACAGTTTATTTTTCACAGTTCCGGAGACAGTTCTCATGGTTTACAACATTCTGCTGTTGATCTGCCTCCAAATCTATGTTCTTCTCACATGTAAAGTATATTCATTCCATCTCAAGAGCCCCCAAAGTCTTAACTTACTCCAGTATCAACTCTAAAACCTAAGTCCAAAGCCTCGTCTGCATACCATCTAAATCAGGTATGAGTGAGAGTCAAGATGCATTTCATTTTGAGGGAAATTTCTCTCTAGCTATGAACCCAAGAAATCAAATTATGTATTTTCAAAATACTGTGGTGGGACAGGGATCCTCCCATTCCAAAAGTGAGAAATAGGAAAGAAGATAGTTGGCCCTAAGTAAGAACAAAACCTAACGAGGCAAACAATATTAAACCTTAAGGCTTGAAAATAATCCTCTTTGGGCTCCTCTTTGGCCTGATGATCTGCCTCTAGGCCCACTGGGGTGACTCGGCCCCCCACCCCCCACCCTCATAGCTCCCAGCAGGGGCTCTGCAGCTCTCCTGGGCTGGGGCCCTAAACCCTCAGCACTCCTCACCTGAGGTCACTCCCTCAGTCCTCGTGTGGTGGAAAGGTCAGCAGAACTCTCTGGAGTCTCTTTTACTAATATAAGGGCACCAGTCCTATTGATGACAGCCCCACCGCCATGACCCAACCACTCCCCAAAGGTCCACCACCTAATACCATTACGTCAGGTGTTATGGTAAGAGCTTCATAGAGTTTCTTTTTAAATAACAAAAACTTGTGGCTTCTTGTTTCAACCATGGATAAATCAAAGAATGCGGGCTTTACTAAATTATTTCTATATATAGTATGTATAATATTTATATTTATAGTATTTACATGTATTTTATTTAGTAATAATATAATTCACTTAAACATACCCTCATAGATAGAAGTGATTATTATAATCCATTTTTATTTTTTATTGTTTAAAAAATAGCTTTTTTTGTCTTTTGAAAGTCAATGAGATGAACATCTACATTGCTGATGAAAGAGTATATTGGTACTACCCTTTTGGAAAACACTTTAACAACATTACTGAAGAACGTTGAAAATCTTTCTACCATTTGACCAGATATTTCACTTAAATATGTAAAATTCTTAATGTCAAAAATAGTCATTGCTGCACCTGACAGTTTTACTAATTTCCTTCTTTCTTCAGTAATTGAGCTATATGCCCTTCTGCTCCAACAAATGACTTGCCCCAGAACTGAAAACTCCCGAAGCCAGAAAATGGTTTTATCTATAAATAGTATTACCATATGGGCTTGTGGTTTTAAGTTGTACTACACTATTAATAATAAAAATGATAATGATGGTGATAATGATAACTTCTACCATTGATGCCTTGGTTATTATGTGCCAAGTACTTTGTGTATCATTATATCATTCTCATAATAATTCTATAAACTAAGCATTATTATCTCTGCTATACTGGTGAGAAAACCAAGGCTTAGAGAAATTTAGAAATAACTGTAGGGGTTTTAATGTTATTATGATAGTGTTATGAAAAGAAGAAAGAATTCCCAACACTGCCCCTCCAGTTTTCATAATTTGTGGGGTAATTATCAAGGTAGACGTGTAGTAGAAAAAATAGGTAAGACCAAATGGTACCACTTTATTATTATGTGCATAAATGCCCAATACCCTAACAAGTGCGCTGGTAAAAAATGGGTTCAAGCATCAAGGCCAACCTAAATGTCTGCAAGGCCTTAACCTTGACCGGATCCAAGTCCAGATCTTGGCATCTCCTCACCCTTTCTTTGGCTGCATAGAGTAGCTCAGATATCAATGCAATGACCTGGCTGCTTCCTCTTCTGTGAAGAGGGGTGCATAATGTGGGTCTCAAGGAGCTTACCCAACGCCAATAAGGAAGCACCATGAAGCAGAAAAAAGAACCATATCCATATGTTGAATTTTTCATGCATGCAGATCCTGCTCACTAGTAAATGTGGTCCAATTTGTATCTTGGGGGAATAGTGGGGATAGAGGTTCAGTAACTTACCCTAGGTTATATGGCTAATTACTGAATGGTACTTAGATTATTATTCAAGCCCAGGTCTATCTGACTGCGAAGCATGTTTCAATCACCCTACTAGTACCTTCCCTGAAAACATTTGAAGTATGTGTATGCAGAAGTAAAAATTGGGTAACTGCTTCATCTGTGCTCCTTTCTCAACTGTAATGGTTAGCTCACAAAAGGTGCTTTTAAAACTAATACAATAACTCTAATTAGCTTTAGGAAATATATATGAAAGTCCAGGCATTATTTTCTTCTTATTTTGAGAGTCCTCCATCTAGCATGGTGTCTAGTGTATGGGCACTTTATATATTTGTTGAAGTAATATATTATTTTGTGTGGAAGATACAGAAGTTCTAATACACTGGTATTTAATTTTTTTTCTCAGACACTTTTTTCACTGTCTGGAAAAAAGCGAATTTTATTACTGTTGATTGTTAACACAACTTTCGGTTAATTTTGAGATGACCTAGGTGCTGTCTTCAGAAACACTTAATTTTTGTAGCATTTATTATCACGATGCTTTGCACCAGTGGCTGAAATATGATACCACTGAGAACTTTTGTCCTTCAAAACCATAGAAACCTGGATGTTTATCTGAGGTATGGTGCCAAATTTCCTCTCTCTTTAATGAAAGAGTGCAAATGAAAGAGGAGAAGGCTGGTGTCTGGAAAGAGAAACCTCCCAGTAATTTTTTTCATCAGAAAATTTTAATATTTCTAATTAAATTTTTTATTTTGAGATAATTATAGAGAAGTCACATGCAGTTATAGAAATAATACAGAGAAAACCCTGGCTTGTGTAGCTCAGTGGACTGAGCACCGTCCTGCGAAGCAGAGAGTCGCCAGTTCGATTCCCAGTCAGAGTACATGCCTAGGCTGCAGGCCAGGTCCCCAGAGGAGGCTCATGAGAGGCAACTACACACTGATGGTTCTCTCCCTCTCTTTCTCCTTCCCTTCCCCTCTCTCTAAAAATAAATAACATTTAAAAAAAGAAGAAATAATACAGAGAGAACCTGTGTTTCCTTGACTAGATTTTCTTAATGGTAAACTCTTATAATTTTGTTATTTCAAAAATCTAATATAAATGAAATCATACAGATTGTAACCTTTTGTGATTGGCTGTTTTACTCAGCATAATTATCTGGAGATTCGTTTAGATTCCTTTAGATTCTTGTATGTAATGTGATAATCTGTCACTTTTTCTTGCTGGGTAATATTCCATGGTACACATGTGCCACAGTTTATTTAAGTACTCACACTTTGGAGCACATCTGGGTTGTTCCTAGTTTTTGGCTATTATGAGTAAAGTTGCTATACACATTCATGTAGGGGGTTTTGTGTGAACCTAAGTTTTTCTGTCTCCAGGAAAAATACCCTAGAGTATAGTTGCTAGGTTGTATGTTAATTGTATATTTAGTTTTTAAAGAAAATGCCAGACTCTTCCAGAGTGACTGTACCAGTTTACATTCCCACCAGCAATATATGAATGATCTAGTTTCTCTACATCCTTTCCAGTATTAGATATTGTCTATTTTTGACTTTAGTCATTCTGACAAGTATGTAGTATCACATTATGACTTTAATTTGTATGTCCCTAATTGCTAATGATATTGATCATCTTTTCTTTTGTCTGCATGCCATTTGTACTGTATTTTTGGTGAAGTATCTCTTTATACCTTTTGTTCATTTTCTAATTTGAATGATTGATTGCTTTACTGTTGAGTTTTGAGAGTTCTTTTCATATTCTATATATTAGTTATTTGTTAGACGTGGTTTGCAGATATTTTCTCCCAAACTGTAGCTTGTTTTTTCATTTTCTTAACAGGGTCTTTTGAAGACAGAGCAAAAGTTTTTAAGTTTGGTTAAAGTACAATTTATCAATTTTTCCTTTCTTAAGTTGTGCTTTTGGTGTCAAAATCTAAGAATTCGACTATCTTAAGATCCTGAAGATTTTCTCCTTTTTTTTTTTTTCCCTAGAAGTTTTATAGTGTTTGGTTGACATTTAAATCCATCATCCACTTAGAGTTAATTTTTTTTTAAATGTACTATTGTTACTTTAAAAAAAATTTTTTTATTTTTTAAAGATTTTATTTATTTTTTTGGGGAGAGAGGGGGAGGGAGGGAGACAGAGAGGGAGAGAAACAGCAATGTATGGTCACCTCTCACATGGCCCTCACTGGGGACCCGGCCTGCAACCCAGGCATGTGCCCTGACTGGGAATTGAACCGGGACCCTTTGGTTCCCAGCCCACGCTCAATCTACTGAGCTACAACAGCCAGGGAATTAGAGTTAATTTTTTGTATAATGTATGAGACTTAAGGTCTGTGTTTTTGTCTGTGGATGTCCAGTCGCTCCATCACGACATGTTGAAAAGGCTCTATTTCCTTTGTTGAATTGCTTTTTCACCTGTGTGAAAAATCAGTTGGGCATATTTGTATGAATCCATTTGTGGATTCACTACTCTTTTCCATTGATCTATGTGTCTATTCCTCTGCCAGTACCACATAATCTTTATTATTGTACAAGATAGATTTTAAAATCAATTAGACTTTTCCCCCCACTTTGTTATTTTTCAAGTGTTTTAGCTATTCTAGTTCTTTTGCCATTCCATATAAATTTTATAATAATCTTGTCTATATTTACAAAATAGTATTACTGGGATTTGATAATTGCATTAAACCTATACATCAGGTTTTTTTGGGAGGGGAGAATTGACATCTTTACTATAGTGAGTCCTCTAGTCCATGAAGTTGATATTTCCCTGCATTTATTTGACCTTCTTTGACTTTCATTATCATTTTGTAGTTTATAGCAAATAAGTCCTGTGCATGTTTTGTTGGATTTACACCTAGGTATTTAATTTCTTGAGTAATTAGAAGTGGTATTATATTTTAAATTTCAGTGTTTGTATATTCATTGCTAGTGTATAGAAGTATATGATCATATATAGAAGTATATATGATTTTTTTATATTTATGTTGTATTCTACCACCTTTCTGAAACTCTAGGAATATTTTTTGTAGATTCCTTGGTATCTCCTATGTAGATAATCATGCCACCTGCAAACAAGATAATTTCTTAACATTTGAGATACAGGTCACCTTGTTATTGCTAGTTGGGGGTATGAGTTCCAACTCCCCACTAGACCTCCACTGACATCCCCCGGCTGTTCCTTGCAGTTCCCTGTATGGCACATCATAGGGGCAAGTGCCTTGTTACTGCCAGCAGGAATGAAAGGCCTGGCTGTCTGCTTGGCCTTCTCTGACATTACCCTGGTTGGGTGAAGGTGGGGCTTCTATTACATCCTGGTGATGGTGGAAGTCTAGGTTGTGCACCTGACCTTTGCTGGTATGGTGGGGGTTGAGCCATAGTTTTTTAAAAATATTTATCTGTAGTGAGCAATTATTTTCTAAAAGTTTTATGCCTTGCAAGGTTGTCCTATTCCTGGTACGCTGGATGAAGAGAACAGGCTTTTGTTGGGGCTTTTTTTTGTCTGTTACATTATCTGATGTTGGCTTCTTCAGCCTACAGTCTGGGATATTTGAGGGGAAAAGTTGTAGGGAGCTCACCAGCAGGTTGTTCCTCAGGAGCCAATGCCTGCAGCTGTCATTCCTGCTTAAACTCTCCTCTTTACAGTCTTTTGAAATTAGTTTTATTATATGATGTGCAAGGTTTTTAATTTTACTTAGTGGGGTGAATGGGGGAAAGTATGTCTACTTCACATTACTGGAAATGGGAGTCCTTCTCGGGTGCGTGATTTTTAGATTTTTGGCTGTGGGAAATCTATTTTCAAATTTTATGTAGTCATTAAAAATGTTTGTGTAAGATTAGAAAAGTAAGTGAATCACTAAGATTATATTAGTCAAATTTAATTTTATAGTTTCAGATCACTGGCCTTTTCATAAAATAGTTTTTCAGCTTCCGTGTTAGAAATGATGCTGAAGTTAGAATCACGGAAGATTAAACTGGAAGTCGCATTAAAGATGTTGTAGGGTTCTGTGTGTTTTATTCAGATGAGAACTTTTTTTCTTCACTATTACAGGGGATTCCTGTTGGAGGAGTCTAGTAACGTTCACTTTTTATACCACTGAATGGACATACTTTTTTGGGTAGAATATCATTTCCCAAGGACAAAAAACATGGCTTTAGATCATATTTTATCATGTGTAGTGGGAAGAAAGTTGGGTGTGGAATTATTGTTAAACCAGATGGTTACGACTATTAACACTTTTCATTGAGAAAGTGGAACAATAAAAGCCAATAATAGAATCATGTTTCTTACCAGCTTGTCTATGTCAGTAGATCAAAACATGTTTTATACTTTTTTAACAGATCGAAGTTGTCAAAGAAGAGTTTAATGAACATTTAGAAGTTGTAGACAAGATTAACCAGATCTGTAAAAATCTACAATTTCATCTAAATAAGATGAGAACCTTTGAGGAGCCTCCTTTTGAGAAAGAGGCTAATATTATTGTGGACAGATGGCTTGATGTAAGTGATAATTTAATTGATGAGAAATTCTATTGTATAACAATTAAATTGATCTTTTCTATTGCATCTTTAGTATTTTTAATGTCATTACAAAATTCAAAAGAGCTCATGGTAAAAATGTTCAAATAATATAAAGGTTTGACTTAGAAATTAACCTTCATACCCAGAGTTTTAGGCAACACTAACAAATGGGTCTATAATTTCCTGCCTATAAAAGAGCAAGCTCAATTTATTTAAAATAAACTTGTTAATATTTTCCTCATTTGTGCAGGTATTAATGTTCAACTATATATTTATTTAATGCATTTTTAGTTGAGAACTAATGATGTTTTTTAAATGAATTACAAGTTAAGAATTTGTGTGTATTTTCATCTGGGTTTTTTAAAGCACTTTTTATTTATTATAGTTTAGAACTTAGGAAGACTACTGCTTTCGTTGCGTATAACCTGCAGCTCATCAGCTAAGATTTTTTTTTTTGTAGGAGAAGGAACTACAGGATATGTTAAAGCAAGTTTTTTATTGATTAATAAAGCAAAATAGCCAATATAGTTAAATTTAAACTAAAATTTTATTTAAGAATACTGTTTGACTGAAACAATGGCTTAGAAAAAGTGTATTTTTTACTACTAAATGTGTTATTTCTTTTGTTAATTATGGTAGATAAATGAGAAGGCGGAAGAGTGCTATGAAAATCTTGGTCGAGCTCTAGCTTTATGGGACAAACTTTTTAACTTAAAAGATGTAATTGATGAGTGGACAGAAAAGGTCCTTCAAAAAATTGAATCACATCAAATCACTGAAGAGGAAAGAGAAAAGCTGAAGGTAATTTAACAGAGATAAAATATGTGCTCTTTTTTTTTTTTTACACAGTTGACATTTTAATAATGACTTGGCTTTCTTGAAGTGGGGTAGAGAAATCACAAAGAAATCTTTTATTTCTTTTATTATCCCTTGAGTGGGACCTGCACTGTGTTGTTTCCTTTATGATATCCGGGAAGTTGTTAGCAGATGTCAGTAATCTGGGGTTTGCAGACCTCCACGGGATTCACAGATGAAATGACCTCCCAGGGAGAAAATGCATCTTTGTTTTTATGAATGCTAACAACAAACAGAATAGGATGAGCTGACACCTGACATTGTTATTAATCAAATCACAGATATTTTAAAATCATTATCTGGTTGTTGCCACTATCACCCTTTTCACTACTTTGAAAATGTGGTGTTTAGCAGGCCCACTGCTAGATTATGTTATTTAAGGTATTAATAGAGAAGCATATATATTACTGTAGTATAAATATGTGATTTTTAATATTTTGATAACTAACTCCATGTAATTTTTTTCTTTATAGTCTGCATTGTTTATTTATGTTTTACTTAAAAAGTATTATTAAACAATAGGTCCATAGGATTCGCCCAACTTTCTAGTGGGGTTTATGGTGTATAAAAGCTTAAGAACCCCTAGCAGAAGCCCCATCAAAATGTATAAGTGTTCCCAGGTGGTTTCTAGGCCCCTGGATTAGGTAAACTTTTTCCTAAAGGGCCAAATCGTAACTGCTTTACGCCTGTAGATCATTCGATCAGTGTCACAAATGGTGAACTCTGTTGTTGTAACGTGAAGGAAGTCCATCATGGATAAGACACAAGTTCTTGACAGTAGCTGGGTCCCAGTGAAACTGTTCGTAAGCACAGACTGCTGGCCCTTTGGCTGTCAACCCCTGATGTAGAGCAGGATCCTGGATGACCTTCGCAATTTGAATTAAGCAGTCCCTCAAAAATACAGACGAGACATAGGCTGAGTGTGAACATCTTTGTAGAGCTTCAAAGAAGGTCAGGTTTTTAAACAGTAATCTCAGGTTTCACCGTTTGGAAAGAATTAAAGTTATATTTTTTTAACTCCAGGAAGAATTTTTCCTAAACGTTTTGTTGATTTACGTATTGCTAGTTTGTACCATAAAAAAGCACTATCTTAGTAGGTCGAAAACAGTGAAATATTAGCAATTTTATCTGCTTCAATGTAATATAAAAGTGTATGTATATATTGTGAATAATGGCTGCATAATTTGTTATTTTATTCACCTTTAAATTCACTTATCCATTTTTATGCATTTGGAAAAGATTTGCAATACGTATGGAGATTTATGAGTTTTCCGGGTATATGATAATACTCATGAAGTAAAACTATGATTTTTCTAAGTATGACTGAATGATCACTAAGGGTCCCTTATATTTGTCTTGAGTACAGGTTGTTTTAAAATGTGAAGTTAAAGGTTGTAAACTGCTAGCTTATGGGCCAAATTCCACCAGCCCATGGTGGGGGCGTGGGAGCAGGGCACATTTTACATGTACAAAGCTATGAAATGCAGTAACTTTAGGGGGCCCTTCATGCTGGTAGAGCACAAGCCTACTCCCTCTCCAGGGTCTTATAGCTCAGACCTTTCTCTGTTGTTATTATGTTTGTCTGCATTCATGAAGGCACTTGGGTTTCTAACTCCCAGGACTCTGCCAAAACAACAAGTGATGGAGGCAATTCAAAAGCGCTCTCATTTTCTGTGTATTAGCAATAGCAATCATGGGTACCAGAAGAGAAGGTATATAATAAAAATTTTTTTAATTAAAATTATGTGTTGTAGGCAGAGTTACAAAATCATGAACAAAAATCCTCAGACTTTTCTAAAGGAGTGGCTAAAATACAGTTTGTGCTTCAAAGCAGTGAAATACCTCTTGAATTGCAGGTAAGAGAATTTTTATTTAAAAGTCACAATGAAGGTACTCTAAAGTAATGTTCATAAACCAGAATTTGAATCTTAAACCTAAAATAAAATTAGGATCATTATTTAATGCACCTTTGTTCAGTTCCTATATTAGGTCTAACAAAATTTTTAATAGTTGGCATAGTGTATTATCTTTGTTCCCCTTTTAGGATGAATGTTATTTTTTGCATTCCTTTTTTCTTATGTCACTTATTTCACAGGCCTCTTGTGTGGAGGGAGAGGGAGTGCTGTGCGTCCATGTCAGGGAACGGGGGATCCTCAGGAGCTGACATGGGTGTGGGAAGGAAAATATTGCTCCAGTGACTCTAGAGTTATTAATTGGAGATGGAGAACCAGGGAGATTGCCTCAAGTGCGAATTTCTGTTGTGCAAAGAGATTTGCTGCAATTTTATGTAAATCAAAGTGGCTGAATAGAAATAGTCACGCGGCTGAATATGAGTCAGACTTTCTGGGTGAGGCCCTGGTACTGCTACCCATTAGCCTTCTGATCTTGGGCAAGCTACTTAACCTTCTTAAGCCTGTATTTTTGTACATTAAGTGCTTACCATGATGCCGTGCACATAATAAACACCCAACAAATGGTGGCTTTGTAATTTTTTCTATAGGCTTTTATATGTTTTCAAATGAGTGCTATGAAATAACACCTCAGTTGGTACACTAGATAAAACTAGTTTCGAGGAAACCTTTCAAATTAGTCTCCTTTAAAAAGTCAGAAGTTCCATTTTCGTTTTTCATGTTACTCTTTTTCTTTAAAGGTAACATTCAAATTGTCTATCAGTGATCTAAAGCAGTGAAGAATTATAAGTAGAGAAGAATTTATTTCATATAAAATGAAGTAGTCTCAACTCATTCCCTATCAATGTGGTTTGTCTTAAAATCTAGTTAAATAAAATCTGTAACTGTACTCCATGTGTTTCTTGATTTCAGGTCATGGAGTCCTCTATTTTGGAAAAGATAGAACGTATAAAAGTGCTTTTAACAGGGGAATCCAATGGCTCTGCACTCAGTGGAAATGCAGCCGAGCTGAGGGAGGACCTGGACCAGGCCAAGACCCAGATTGGGATGACTGAGTCCCTCTTAAAGGCCTTGTCTCCTTCCGACAGCTTGGAGATCTTTACGAAACTGGAGGTACTTCCCTGCTGCTTCTCTTCCGTGGTTCAGATTTATTTTCACATTTATTTCTGACTGTCTTGACCTCTTGACGTTAATGAAAAATAAAAGCCTGGGGAAAGATCTCAAACAATTTGTGTATATTTAGCCCTCACCTTTGACTTGGACAGTAATTATTTGATATTCAGCTGCATTGCCTCTTATATTTACTGGCTAAGAGAAAGCAGTTCCACCCAAAAGAAAATCATCTATATTTTTACAAAAACAATGAAGATGTAATATGCATTGTGTACATTGAGCCCATTTTAAGACTTAATGGCTGTTTGTTTGTTTGTATATTTAGGAGATACAACAGCAAATTCTACAGCAAAAGCACAGTATGACATTACTTGAGAATCAAATAGGTTGTCTGACTCCTGAACTCTCTGAATTAAAAAAGCAATATGAAAGTGTCAGTGCTTTATTTAATACCAAAAAAAGTGTTTTGCAAGATCACTTTTCTAAGTTATTGAATGGTGAGTGCAATGTTTCTTCTGCTGTGTTTCTGAGAATCTTGAAGTATGAATAAGTACTGTGAACACAAAAGCTGATCTAAGCTTCCCTTAGGGATGGTTACACAGATTATACTTAAAGAAAAGGATTCAGTGATTAAGGATGTATTCAGATAAATCTTTTGGGAGGAAGCTCTTACTAATCTATGCATGTCATAAAGAACATCTATTTCTTTCAAGTGCCAAATCTTTATTTTACTAAAGAAAGTCAACACTGTCCTCATGTTTGACCTGCTACTGTGGTGAATTCAGGGACATGTCTGCTGGTGTCTTTGGGTGTCCCATATGCTTGGAAAGGAGTTTTCGTGTAGAGAATACACCCCGATTACTTTCTAGATTATATTGGCCCTCAGAATTGGGTTTGAACTTATTATCAGTTCACACAATGATTTGTAGCCCTGGCATGGGAAGCAAGTTTCAAAATCTCTCACTTTAACTAGATGTATGCAGTCTACCTCGAATGAATACAGCCTTATTTATTTATTTATGTATTGACCCCTGCAGATCAGTGCAAGAACTTTAATGACTCGTTTGGAAACATGAAAATAGACCTTGAAGAGTGTTTTGAATTATCAGAAACAAAAAAGAGTATGGAACGAAAGCTACAGAAACTTTCTGTAAGTCATATAGATTTCAGTAAGATTCATTAAAACTAAAATGCTAGAGGCATAGAACTGTATTTATTTATTTATTTATTTTTAAAGATTTTTATTTTTATTTATTTTTACAGAGAGGGGAAGGGAGGGAGACAGAGAGGGAGAGAAACAGCAACGTATGGTTGCTTCTTACATGGCCCTCACTGGGGACCTGGCCCGCAACCCAGGCATGTGCCCTGACTGGGAATCGAACTGGGACCCTCTGGTTCCCAGCCCGCGCTCAATCCACTGAGCTACACCAGCCAGGAGAACTGTATTTAAATAGATAGGATGATAATTGCTTTGAGTTATTAATTTACCTGCATAGAGATAATATTTTAAATAACCTGTCTTTTCCCAAAGATTTTGAAACTGTGTTTATTGGGTATTGGTGCCGGTGTTTCTTTTGTTTTGTTTTTTAAGATTTTATTTATTTGTTTTTAGACAGAAGGGAAGGGAGGGAGAAAGGGAGGGAGGGAAACATCAATGTGTGGTTGCCTCTCATGTGTCCCCCACTGGGGACCTGGCCTGCAACCCAGGTATGTGCCTGGCTGGGAATCGAACCGGCGACCCTTTGGTTCACAGCCTGCGCTCAATCCACTAAGCTGCACCAGCCAGGGTGGTGCTGGTGTTTTAAACAAGTTCTAGTTATATGCCTATTCTAAAATGTTTATCTCAGTGTCTGCTAATGAAATCAGTTGTGTTAAAATCATATTAGATAAAAAATTAAAAATTTATCTGATTTGGTCTTTGACCTTCTTTAACTTTCCTGAAAGAGATCTCTTGATTTTTTAAGTCTTTCCAGGCATATTTCTTGTAAAAATTGCTGTCGAACTTGAATACACTACTCGTCAAAGTGCAGTGGAGGGCGGCCTGAAATCAACGGCAGAGTGCCCGCCCATGTAAAATGCACATTGCACCCTTAACTCTTGATCGCTTCAGGGTAGATTATCTAGCACTTTAATTCTGAGAATAAGTCACCCTCTCAAGCTTATTGATGGCACTTAATGTTCTCTGATTCACTGCCTTGACGATATCATTCTTCATTAACAGAACTGCCTTCTATTTTTTCATAGTTCTGATTTTTTAATCCATTTAATGTTGTCCAATTAATGGGCATCAGCAACTGATGCTCAAACACTTTAACACAAACATTGAAATAAAATTGTGATTTGGACAAAGTTTTATAGAAAATATTCTGTTTAGTTTTACATTTTGATTACCATAAAGGAACAGATATTTAGGAGCAGTTAAGTACGGCCAAGAAAGAAGAATGCAGCTTTTCCGGGTGTAACTTCTGCTGACCTCCATGGTGGCACCGCACTGTTTTGCTTACATTATTTCCAGAGAATCAGATGCACGCATGTACTGTAGCACTAATATAAATCAGCTTTTGGTCATTTGTCATTGAAGTCTGTCCTATCACCATAGGTGTTCCTAGTTAGGAAGATGGCATGTCAATGTACTGGCTTGGGCAGTGTCATGGGGATGGCAGAGAACGTACACTTGCCAGGAGGACATAATTGACTTTTTATCTTTTTTAAGGATTTCTTGGCTCTTGAAGGTAGAGGCAAACAAATACAGCAGGTGGGAACGGTACTGAATCATGTGAAGAAGCACCTGCCCAAAGCGCATGTTAAGGAGCTTAACAGTTGGATTGAAAGTCAAGAAACTGAATTAGAAAAAATGGAGTCCGTATGCCAGGTGCGCGCAAAGGAACTGGATGACTGTTTGCATCAGCTACTGAGGTAGGAAATGAAGTTGACCTCTAAATAGCATGTTTTCTAATGATATCTTTCTATGTATTCTGCCTCCGTATAGCTAGCATTGGGATACACAATACATACAAAATTCGTGAATAACATACATACTTCCAAACTTGAGTTTGGCTCGAGGAAGATAGAGGTTTAGAGATTTCCTCAAATTATTGAACATGGCAAAGGTTTAGGGAAGAGGCCAAAAATGTTTTCAGTTTGTTTCCTATTCTTTATGATACATTTGTGTGACTCCTGCTTTATAGAATACCACTGTAATACAGGCCATTATTATTCAGATTTAATGTTACAAATTAAATTCTCTCCAAAGAACAACAAAAACATACAGTAAAAAAACCTGGTTGGCTCAGAAAATTCGTGTCAATCTTCTCTTCAGAAAAACACTTTTTACTTATTTTATATTCTAACATATGTAATGTTCTTTTAGACTCCAGGATGACCACAGAAACCTGAGTAAGTGGCTGACTAATCAAGAAGAGAAATGGAAAGAAATGGAAGAATCAGGAGAGAAAACTGAGTTGTTTTGCCAAGCTCTAGCTAGAAAGAGGTATAGCTGATCTTGTCTGCAATGTATTTGCTGGGAATAATGGGTTTTTTACATGATGTTGTGGCTCCTATAAACTTTCAGTGATATTTGGAATTTACAGAGAACAATTTGAATCCATGGCCCAGTTGAACAACTCTTTGAAGGAATGTGGGCTTACTGAAGAAGACATAATGATGGAATCAACACGTTTGATTGATAGATACCAGGCATTATTGAGACAAATATGTGAAATCGAGGAAGAGGATAAGTTACCTCCTGCTGAAGACCAGAGCTTTAATGATCTTGCACAAGATGTAATTCACTGGATAACAGGGATTAAAGAGTCCCTTATGGTTTTGAATTCATCTGAAGGCCAAATGCCACTTGAGGAAACAATCCAAAAAATAAAGGTATAACTGTGGAAATAAAATTTCAGAGGTCAGAGTGAACTCTAATTTTGAAACGATTTAGAGGAAAATGGCAAAGATTTGTTTCTTAATGGAAAATAGAATCGCTGTAGAATGGTTAAAGACATTCAGATGATTGACCTTACAAAAGAGAAGGGCTATGAGGGATCTAAAAATTATTTTAATGCAGATGGAAGAGAGAAAGTAAATCCTCTCCTTGTGAGGGCAATGCCCAGTCATTGTCCATCTTCACTGAGTGCAGTGGAATTGAAATAAAGGCAGGAAGTCAGAGCTGCGGCAGGTAGGAGTTTGCTGGGATATAAAAAGGCACCAGCAGTGCCCAGGACCGGTCTGACAGGGGACTCTTCTTCAAGTGGGTGTGTAGGGTCATCAAGGTTATTGGGTACTGAGTGGGTTTTGAAGGGCAAGGGAATCTCAACCTCCCTTCAGCCCGCTTTTTATCTAAGGGAGATTCAGTAAATATTGCTAGTTTAATGCAGGAGACAGAAGCACATGTGCTTAAAAGAAACTCGGGAGAATTGAAAATCACGTTGATCAAAGCATCGTTAGAAGAAATGGTTAAGAGTAGTGAGCTAAGATTGGTGAGACTTCATGAGGTAATCAGAATCTTGAGATTATTTTCAGAAAGGTTTTCCAGAAGAGGTGAATCTGGAGTAGTTTCTAAGAAGTGAAGAGCTTGATAGTTCAGAGCACAGGAGGGAAAGAGAAGACCAGGGAATGGAAATTAATTGGGCCATGGTTCAGAGACAAGAGTTGTAGGAGGGACGCTACTGCATTTTCCTCTGGGAAGCCATGGGTCTCGTCTTGAGTGTATAAAAATGTGCTGTTCAGGTTGTTAGCCTAAGTCTTCATCTGGAAATAATGGAGTAGATAGGAGGGGGGACTTGCCAGGGCTTGCTTTTTTTTTTGTTTTTGTTTTTGGGTGTATACTTTATTTGAAGGCAGTTGAAAATCAAGAGGAAATCAGGAATGCAGTCAGCTCAACCTGACAGATGTTTCTCGAGACCAGTCTTTTATAATGCAAGGGAGATATCTTTGTCTTTTGGGCACATATAAAAATGAAAGGGCAATTTTGAAATCTAACCCGCAGGTAGAATCTTAATATAATGTTTATAAATAAAAAAATAGCATATGTACTATCCCTAAGTACTATGAATGGGATTATAAAATCTTTTTGATTCAATTCAGGAAATCATTTTACTGAAGCCTGAAGGGGATGCTAAAATACAGAAGATCATGAGTCGGGCTGTGACCAGCAAGACTCCGTTGGTGTCAGAGACCATTACTGACATCGAGAACCAGTGGGTCAGCACACTCCATTTAGCCAACACGTATCTAAGGTAAAGGGCATGCCTTCACCACTCCCCTGGTTTTCCATTGCACAGTGAAGCTACAACAAGTGTGTTTTGTCTGCTTCCTGGATTCGGGTACAGTGCCTATTGGAGAGGAAGTCAGTAGGTCAGGGACACCCAAAATGTCAGAGGCCGAAACAAAGAGGAATAGTTCTCTGGGTCAGATAGAAAACATGCTGTCATAGCTCTATGACAGCGTTCACTTTGGCTGGTGCCACCCCACGGGGTTTTTGGTAACAAATTAACATCGCCTGTCATACTGTCTTCAACACTCCACTTCTGCACTGAAACTAGCTTCCCCCAGACAACCTCAGTATCCACGTGGTATTCCTGCAGAATAACTAATGCTTTTAAATATGTATCCTAGGATTCTTACATGTGTAAACATTGGTGAATGTCTGAAGTCAGTGGACATAATTTTAGCAAAAACTTGATTCAGATCATGTCTTAAATGATACACTTAATGTTTGATGGAAATGTGAATTTTATATTTTTCAATAAGACAATCAGATCAAAGTTAAATTTAAGATATAAAAAGAATAAACTAGTTAGTTGGCTGATATACTGAGTGCTTATTTGTTTTACTTTTATGAAAAAGAAAAACATAGGGTAATGTAACTGTATTTAAACATAATAAGAACAAATAGTTTGAAATCTAAATTATTAATTATTTTTTCTTAGGTCAAATTCTGTAACAAAAAAACAATAATATTTCAGTAATACTACCAAATAATTATTGTCTTAATTTCTGAACTACACTCAGTGCTGTTTACAATGTTATAATGCTAAAAAAGTCAGTAGGAATAATATATATTAGTATTATTTTAATGCCTTTTTATTGTATGTTACATTATAATGTGCAAAATGCCATTCCATTTGCTAATTGTCATTTCCTTTGTAAAATGTTTTGTTAAATTTAGCCATCAAGAAAAGCTTCTCCTAGAAGGAGAGAAGTATCTGCAAAGCAAGGAGGATCTGAGGTTAATGCTCACAGAACTTAAAAAGAAACAAGAAGTAGGCTTTGCTCTGCAACATGGATTGCAGGAGAAGAAAGCTCAGTTGAAAATTTATAAGAAATTCCTCCAGAAAGCACAAGATTTGACATCTTTGCTAAAGGAGCTAAAATCTCAAGGAAATTACCTCTTAGAATGCACTAAAAATCCCAAGTTCAGTGAAGAACCTTGGCTGGAAATAAAGCATCTACATGAAAGTCTTCTTCAACAACTACAGGTGAAGTGGTCAAAATAAAATTTTAAGTGATTGTCTTAATTATGTAAGATTTGTATAGTGAACCTTTTTAATTTAATGTATCACTTTTAGATAAAAATATTAAATCCTCAAGGATGAAGGAATCAAACTAGTCAATTTTGCTATAAGAATCCACATGTATTGTTTGATAAGGATGTTATTTTCTCTCATTGACATTCCCCTCTTCAGGAATAGAAAGACTTAAGATTTTATAAGGCATCTCTATGAAGGTGATAGTTTCAGTTATTCTCGCATCAGCCATGCATCCATCCCTCTGTCCATCGATGTATCTGTGCAAACATCTATCCATCAATCCATCTATCATTTATTATAATAGTTTGTATTCATTATTCTGTATGAACTTATGTGTGTCTCCCTCATGTCTTTCTACGTGATCTGTAGTAAAAGGGTTAAGAGGTGAAATGTCAGCTTGTCATAAGGAAGTGTGTTTTCTTAAGAGAATTGTTTATAATTCTGTGCACATTGAAAGTCAGTTTCAATTTGGAATCACGTGGGTTAGAAACTCTGCTTATACAGATAGAAGGAGTTGTGCAGGGGTGAAGATGTATCCTCTCGGTGTTAAGTTGTTTATTTTAATGGTTGCTACTTTTCTGATTAGGTGTGGTCACCTTATTTTCTTATTCCAGGAAGAGAACCTGAAGGTGATTTTGCTCTTGGGTTAGGATTACTTTTTCCTGAGACACAACTTTGGAGTTTGAATCTTATGAAAGGAATCGGGGGTTAGGTTGATCTCATATAGTCTCATTTTCAAGTGTGGGTACTTAGTTTTAGTAAGAAGGATAATTAAGGGACCTGCTTCATTATGGTTGTTTGTGATGATGGCATAATTTGTAGGCATTTCATTTTGTAAGCCTCTTGACAAATAAATTGTCTTCAGGAAAAAAGTGAAAGCAAAGAAGCACGGGGGAAAGAAATGTGGTTTCAATAAGTGTCACTTTCAGGGGAGAAGGGAGGTTTTATAGTGAAGTATCTCAAACACTAAACTCTAAAAGAACTCTGGACAATTTATGACCATATTCCTGTTTCAAGATGAAACCTCATAAAACAAGTATTTATGAACAACTTAGTTATTATCTGAGTGAGAAAATTCAGAAAGAAATAATTCGTACATTGTCAATGGTTTCATTTTTAGGATTCCGTGCAAAAATTGGAAGGTCATGTTCAAGAACACCATGCATACCAGGTTTGCCTCACAGACCTAAATAATGAATTGGACAACATCTCCAAGGAATTTGTTAGTTTTTCTCACAGGCCTATGGATCAAATGGAAGTTGAGGGAAAACTCCAGGAACTGCAGGTATTTAACAATGTCCACACATGGTAGACATTTAAAAAAATTAATTTTAATGATAACTTTACTAATGAATGTCTTTGGTTTGAAAGTCAAGTGTTCTTCAGATAACTAGATGACTTAAAGTTCTGACTAGTCATAAAAGAAATGGGAATGTTCTTCTTTAGTGACCAAATCCATTTACCATTTCTGTTGTAAGTGGTCCTTTCACTCGGGAGCCTCAGGGATGATTCTCCCCATGACCCATCTGTAGCTTTTGGAGATCTTTGTTTCAGAGACCACACAGTGATTCCAGGAGGGACTGGGTGGTCCACGGATGCATCTCCTACAAGACCCAGGGGCAACTCTTTCACTTTTGCATTCTTCATCATGGGTGGGTAGGAGTTGTGTAATTTTTATTAATTCGTGAACTCGTGGACTACATCAGAGCTCTCTCCCAGAGGTAGGGCTTTCAAAATTCTCATGCTGTGAGGATTGCAGCCATTTAGCCACATCCTCAAAACACTTTCCTTGGATTTTTACTGTTGGCACAGCCAGCATAAATAGGCCCAAGTGGTGTCTTCTAGAAGAAAACAAAGTAAAGCTTTTCTCAGCTCCTCCTTTCACAGTTCCTTGACTGGAGATTTTATGGCGTGAGTCACAGGGCAGCGCTGCTTACATGAGCTTGGGAATGTCTCATCACTTCCTCTTGGGGACCTGGGACTCCAGCCAGACTTCTCCAGAATGGACAAGTCTGCCTCCCCTTTTAGTAGTGATAACGTGACAAAAGTTGAGGTCTCGTCGTGTCTGAGGCACTGTTTGAATGCACAGATACTGAGAAAACTAAGAACTTGAGCCTCATTGTGAGGAGCTCAGGCTCCTGTTGAAAAATTAAAATGCAGACTTTTACTATGCTGTACATAGAAGGAACCACAGGGGCCATCGAGTTCAGACCCCTCAATTTATACCCAGTAAACTGAGTTGTGGCAAGGTTAGGGATGTACAAGGTTACTCAGGTCAGAGGGGGGCCACAACTCAAGTCTTCTAATCCTAGTCTGGGGAGTGCTTTTTCTAACTCTTCATTAAATATCTCTACTTGGTTGTCTCACAGTTAGTTGTAGTTACGTGCATCTAAAAATTAACTCATCTTTTCCTTCCCTTTCTCTATGTCTGGGGGGCTCTCGGACAATGAACCTGCTTTATCTACTAGGTTCTTTGACTCCATGAATATCTCCACCATCTCTCTAGGCTTTTAAGTCAGAAACCTGGATATCCTTTCCTGGATTCCCAATCTAGTCAGACATCAAGTGTTATCTCTTTCATCTCTGGAGTATCTTTACAATTAATCCCCCCCTCCATTGTCCCCCATTACTGCTGCTTTAGGACAGGCCCTCATCTCACAGATCTCTGCGTTAGACTTCGGAACAGGCTCCCTGCCTGCACATGCCTGTTCCCGTGTACCTTCCAGGTCTGTCTAAAATGCAAATCTGGAATTCCCTTCTTTCAGTTTAAAACGTTTCAATGACCCATGCATATTTGTTAGCATAGACCTTTTCACATTCAATTGCAATTGTCTGCTTACTTCTGTGTCCCTCTCACTGGACTGTAGAAACTTGAAGGGAATGGATTTTACTCACCCATGTAATTTCAGAACCTATCATAATACTTGTTGTTAATTGAATGAATGAATGAATGAATGAATGAATCTTTTTTGTGTGGTCCATTAAGATAGTGACTAATAAATCCTACATTGTTCACTTAGTGATTTTAAAGCTTATTCTGTTTCAGTGGTAACATCAGTACCTGCTATAGAACGTCAAATTACTTTTGAGTCTAGAATTCTCAAATTAGTACCCTTTATTCATACATACGTTTAGCAAATGTTGATTGAGTTCCCACTATATTGAAGATGTTGCACTAGATAGATTTAAGCTTTGCTGTGAATTTTAAATATAAACATTAGAATCATGTGGGTACATTCTAAGTGATTTTTAAAATACTTTTTCAATGTTTTGCAAACAGTAGGCACTTATTATTTAGTGTTTTGATTATGTCAAAGGCTGTAACTTGAACTAAATACATACTAAACAAGTATGTATTGACTGCCTCCAATGTTCCAGGAACCGTGTTGTGAAAATTTGTTACTTCTAATTTTTTAGTTACATAGAAAATCTGCTTGGGAATTTGATCTGGGATGCTACCTTGCTTAAATTGTACCCAAAGTTTCTTCTTTGTGATGCGAGTTGATAAGTTTCTTTTACTTCTTACTAGTGAAGCAGAATACGTTGTGATTTACAAAAGTCAATTAACTCTTGTGACAATTGAACAGAGTTAGTTCTTGTGACAATCTTTTCTCCACTCACAGGAACTAGAGAACAGACTCCATTTACAAGATGGCACGTTAGAGAAGATTGTAGGTTTAGCAAAATCCATCAAGCAAAATACATCTTCAGTGGGACAGAAGATTATTAAAGATGATATAAAATCACTTAAGTGTAAACAAAAAGATTTGGAAAACAGACTTGAATTTGCTAAGCAGGAGATGGAAAATTATCTCAACAGCATTCTCAAACCAAAATGCTCAACAGAAGAGAAAGAAAAGTTTACTCCGCCAGGCGAAGAGAAGCAGGTCACTTCTGGTGTGCAGGAGTCCACTCAGGGCTCAGCTGCAGTGGGGAAGCTGGAGGAAGACTCAGAAGTAAACAAGGTAAGTGCCTGTGATTGCATCTCTGAAACATTGCGCCTGAGAATGAAGAGGTGCTAGGATTTGAAAAGGGGGTCGTGAATCAAGCCTTCTGATTTCATAATTAAACCCTCAGTGTGCTGGCTATTTATGTGGCCCACTTGTAAAGAGAGCCCTTAGAAAGCTGTCCAAGATTTCAGTGGTGAAATATTACAGTTCAGTGTGTTAAAATGTCAGTCAGCAATTTAGTTTTATTATTCTCTCTGATATGTAATCAGATATAATTTCTTGGGTCAAAAGCACAAAGGCAGATGAAAAGAAAATGTGCTTTACCCATTTTTTTAGGAAAAAATCCAAGGACCCTGTTTTTGGGTGTTTTTTTTTTTTGGCTGATTTTGTAATGAAATCAGAGATTGTTGGAAAGGCTAGATTCCTTCTTTTTCTTCTTATGTTAACCCTATACTGCAAATATATTTTTCAATGTTGTCTGATCATTTGGCTTGAGAGTATCAACATTCAGCCTTCTAATTTTCCCTGGGAAGAATGAAGAATGTTGTTTTGTTTTCATTCTGAACAACTAAATGGGTACATTTTCCTGGGGCTCTTAAAGTGCTTTCTTACAGGTTAGAGATTAAAATGGAAAAAACACAAAGAGCCATCTAGTAAACTATATTTGAAAGGGTCTCCCTGTTAGGCAGCATCTCACAATCAGGATCCAGTTGGACATAAGCAAAGGTTAGTCTATACAGGTGTGAATTCTCATCAGCTTTTTATGGAATGTGTAATCAGCAGGAATGAAGAGAATATGCACTTCTCTTGTCTTCCTAGAACAGAAATGCATGCAACATTACAGGACCTAGACAGGGTTTCCAAGAAGTTAAATGCCAATGGAACCTCTCTCTGGCCATGAGAAAAGACTTATAAATCCCAGTGTTCGATATTGCTAGGGGAATACTATGTGTTAAAGGATTAAGGGCCCTGTAGGTCAGTTTCTTGATGTTGTATCTGTCACAGAAACTCTCTTAACAGAATTTAAACAGCAGCAGTTAAATACAAAAGGAAATACACTTGACCGCTTCCTATCCTAGTACATGACTTTCTAAAGGGACTTGTTTAATAACCTTAAAATTAGCTTCTTAGACCCATTTTGGCTGTGAACCTCCGAAATTTAATAGAACATACTGAAACCTAATTAAAGATTATAATCCAGTAATAATTTTTAAAATTAAGCTTTTACTTAATCTTGTACAACAAGTTAAGGATAATTTATGATGCTGCATTAGAATGATTTTTTCCCCCAGAAGAGATGGAAGGGCTTACCTTCCCTCACCCACTTTCCCCCTGGTAATCGCCATGCTATTGTCTGTCTATGAGTGTTTTGTTTTTCTTTTGCTTAATCCCTTCTCCTTTTTTACCCAGCTCCCACCCCAACCCTTCTCCCCTCTGAAAGTTGTCAGTTTGTTCTCTATCTGTGAGTCTGTTTCTGTTTTGTTGTTAGTTTGATCTCACTTGTCTTTCTCTGACTGACTTACTTCACTTAGCATAATGCTCTCCAGGTTCATCCATGCCATCACAAAGAGTAAGATATCCTTCTTTTTTACAACTGAGCAGCATTCCATTGTGTAAATGTAGCATAGCTGTTTGATCAACATCTACTGGTAGACACTTGGGCTACTTCCAAATCTTGGCTATTGTAGATAATACTGCATTAACCATAGGGGTGCATATTTTCTTTCAAATTAGTGTTTCGGGATTCTTCAGAGTTATTCCCAGAAGTAGAATCACTGGGTCATAAGGAAGTTTCGTTTTATTTTTTTAGGTAATTCCATACTGCTTTCCACAGTGGCTGCACCAATCTGCATCACAGTGCACAAGGATTCCCTTTTCTCTACAATCCCAGCAACACTTGCTGTTTGTAGATTTATTGATGATAGCAATTCTGACAGGTGTGAAGTGATACCTCATTGTGGTTTCAATTTGCATTTCTCTGATGATTAGTGATGGTGAGCATCTTTTCATATGTGTATTGGCCATTTGTATGTCCTCTTTGGAGAAGTATGTATTCAGGTCCTTTGCTCATTTTTTAATTGAGTTGTTTGGTTTTTGGTATTGAGTTTTTTGAATTCCTTATAAATTTTGGATATTAACTCCTTATCAGGTGTATCATTTGGTGAATACATTTTCCCATTCAGTGGGTTGTCTTTATATTGTTGATGGTTTCCTTTGCTGTGCAAAACTTTTTAGTTTGATGTAGTTCCATTTGTTTATTTTTTCTTTTGTTTCTCTTGCCTGGGGCAATGTATCAGAAAAAAACATTGCTACAAGAAATGTCCAAGATTTTGCTGCCTGTGGTTTCCCCCCCAGGGTTTTTATGGTTTTATGTCTAATAGTTAAGTCTTTAATGCATTTATTCTTGTGTATGGTGTAAGAAGTTGGTTCAGTTTAATTTTTTTGCTCATGTCTGTCCAACTTTTCTAATATCATTTATTAGACTGTCTTTACCCATTATGTTTTTGCCTCCTTTGTCAAATATTAATTGACCATAAAAGTATAGGTTTATTTCTGAGCTCTCTATTCTGTTCCATTGATCTATATGTTTTTTTTTTTATGACAGTACCATGCTCTTTTGATTACTATCACCTTGTAGTATAGTTTGATATCAGGTAGTGTGTAACTCCTCCAATTCTGTTGTTCTTTCTCAAGATGGCTATTTAGAGTCTTTTGTGGTTCCATATAAATTATTAAAAAAATATTCAAATAATTTTCACAGGTCTGAATTATAGGAAGGTAGTTTTAATTCTTTAGAAACATTTTATTTTATTTTATTTTTTAGATTTTGTAGATCAAGAGCAATTTTAACATTTAACCACAACTAGTAAAAGAAATCAAAATATGCATGAACAAATGTAATACAAGTAAAATGTGATATATGTACCACAATTGAAATTACTTAAACAGGAGTTTCTATGTAATGAAACACAAAAGCACAATTTACTGAAATGTAAATCTAACCAAAACATTGTGATTGTCCTGGCTGGTGTGGCTCAGTGGATTGAGTGCGGGCTGGGAACCAAGCGGTCCCAGTTCGATTCCCAGTTAGGGCACATGCCTGGGTTGCGGGCCAGGTCCCCAGTGGGGGCCATGTGAGAGGCAACCATACATTGCTGTTCCTCCATCTCTTCTCCTCTCTCTAAAAAATAAATAAATAAAATTTTTAAAAAAACCATTGTGATTGAGAAAATAAGCACTTAATTCATTAAAAATGTTTATTGAGACTTCTTTTGTGCTAATCATTCTGCTAGAATATGAGAATACAATTGTGACATTTTAAAATCTAACATTAATTAAATATCTAGTTAATGTTCGTTTCATATGCCTTTTTGGAATCTATGATCTAGGGGTTCTCATAAAAGGGGCTTTTATGAGATTATTTAAAATCATCTCAAGAAGAACTTTTAGTAAGTTTTAATGTTCTTTAATAAAGTTTATTTGATCTTAGAGTTTTGTTGAAAGTGTGATTGCACTTTTCAAAATCACCATTATAAGATGTGTATATTTGAATCTATTGCCACGACTTTCCCATTAGATGAAACGTAGGGGGTATTTTAGATCTAGACCTTCGGCTGACTTTTTCTTTACTATCAAAAATGTCAAGACAGAGGCAGACTTCAAAGTACAAAATGCAGTCTGAAGAGTGCAGGTGCTTGTGAGCCAGTGTTATACTGGGTATTTTTATAAGTATTATAAGTATGAAAAGGTAGAACTATCTTCCATCCCTCCCTTCCTGTATAGTCATTGATAATTTATGATACTTCACAAGGTGATTTAAAAATTTATTATTAATCAAAAAATTTTTATAGATTAAGTGGAGTAACAAATTGTATGATTAAAAAGTAAGGACTGATTCATCTCTTAAGATTTTAGGTGTCCATTAAGTACAATGATAAAGATGAAAAAAACACAACAGGGAAATCAATCGATTCTTAATTTATCATTTTGCTAAAAAACACATAAAGCAACATTATATCTTAACAGGTATTGAATGGACTTTCTTGCCCTATCTTTCCCAAATGTTAACCTACATGACTTCACTGTGCTGAAAAAAAATTTTTTGTCTATACTTACTTCTTTAATTTCCAGTCATTAGATATAAGTGTTAGTATGTCTGAATCCTTTCTTATTCTTTTCAGAAATTTCCGAGTATTGCCTGGCTGGTGTAGCTCAGTGGATTGAGCGCGGGCTGTGAACCAAAGGGTTGCCAGTTCGATTCCGAGCCAGGGCACATGCCTGGGTTGCAGGCCAGGTCCCCAGTGGGGGACACGTGAGAGGCAACCACACATTGATATTTCTCTCCCTGTCTTTCTCCCTTCCCTTCTGTCTAAACATAAATAAATAAAATTTAAAAAAAATTTCCAAGTATTTATAATTTCATTGTTTAAGAAGGCCCCCATAGAGAATCCTGGAAGGCAGATGATCACAGATACAGGCAGATATGCAAGGCATCCTGTGGGCAATCAGAAACATAGTGGAGTTAGTACTAGATTGAGAAGGAAAACCTCTTGTTGTAGAAAGAGTATTCAGTCATGGGGTAAATTTTGTCTATTTCTGGCGTTGTTTGTCCTGGTAACACAGTAAAAAAATTTTTTACCATGGAACACATAGTTGGGCCATGTGTCAACTATCTTTGAAGTGTGTGTATTGCTTTGCTCTTCCTGGGCAGCATGCAGGTCTTGCTTCTTACTCTGAGGTGTTTTTCACCATCCAAGATATATTCTTCTATAAGACAAGCAATTTAAATAGTGTATATGGTATTGTCATTTGTGAGGAGCATGCATTTACAAACATTCTCCAAAGTCCTGAAATCTTAGGCTGAGATACCTGAGAAAACTTCCAGCCTAATGCTTGCATTTCAGGTGAGGGAATAGAGCCAGAGCCATTATCTGGCCAAGTTCTTCTTGTACCAGAACTAGAACTAGAACCCAGGCATCCTCTCCCAGACTGATACAAGGTAGTTTAGCCACCATTTTATTCATTATGTTATGTGGCTTGTTTATTTTGGTTTAATATGCTAGTATGCTATCTGACCTCCATGGACCCTTTATTGATTTTTCTGTGGGTGTCGGAAACCTCTCTATGCTCATCAAACCCAACCAAACCCTGTTCCTAACATTCCCAGAAGACGTCTGGTCAACAACAGATAGACTGACAGATCCTTAATTTCTTTTCACTCTTCTTTATAGCCCACACATTGTTAATCTTGACAGTCAAAAACTAAATGAACTTCTCTTATATTTTCACTAATATGAATTCATCTATACATTCATTAAGTAAAAATTTATAGAACAGTCAGAGTTCCATGGTGAGTGATAATAGACATGGTCTCTATTCTCATAGAGCTTCTAGTCTAAAGCAGGAGACACACTATAATCAACTAATTAAGTGATGAGAGACTAATTGCAGGAGTTAAAGGAAGGAGCACATTCCCATGATTGTCTGTAATAAAGGAGATTGACCTGAACCATAATCAGAGAGAGCTTCTCTAAGGAAACAACATTTGAACCACGACTGGAGTTAACACAGCTCAGGGCTGGGTGTTGGGCATTCTTGACAGAAAATGTAGAATTTTACCTTGTGTTTTGAATGTTAAAGTAAAGATATATAGATGGTATTCATTCAACTCCTGGCCAAGATGGAGGCATAGGTAGATACACTTTGCCTCCTTGCACAGTCAAAAGAAGGACAACAAATTTAAAAACAAAAAACAACCACAACTGCCAGAAAATCCAACTGTATGGAAGTCTAACAACCAAAGAGTTAAAGAAGAAACATTCATTCAGACCGGTAGGAGGGACGAGGATGGGCAGCCAGGGTTGAGAGGACATGCAGCAAGGCAGTGGCTGGAGGACCAGGCAGTCCCACATTCACTTATGGATAAATTGGGAGGAACAACTAGGATGTGAAACAGACCACACAACCCATGATTCCAGCGCAGGGAAATAAAGCCTTAAAACCTCTGACTATAAAAATCTTTAGGAATTGCAGTTGCAGGAAAAACTCTTAGCCTCATAGGAGATTTCATTGGAGAGACCCACTGGGTCTTAGAACGTACACAAACCCACAGCCCCGGGAGTCAGCACCAGAAGGGCCCAATCTGCTTGTAAGAAGTGGGGGAAGTGACTGAAAGCCAGTGGAGAGCTGAGCAAGTGGCATTGTTCCCTCTTGGACCCCTCCCCCACAGTCAGCACCATCATGCAGCGGAAAAAGGTTGCTTCGCCCTGGCAAATACACAAGACTCTGCCCATTACTATGTAACAGGTGTGCAGAGACCAAAAAAAATATGGCCCAACTGAAAGAACAGATCAAAGCTCCAGAAAAAATACAACTAAGCGATGAAGAGATAGCCAGCCTATCAGCTGCCGAGTTTAAAACACTAATAATCAGAATGCTCACAGAAATGGTTGAATATGGTCGCAAAATACAGGAAGAAGTGAAGGCTATACAAAGTGAAATAAAAATATACAGTGAACCAACAGCGAAAGGAAGGGAACCAGGACTCAAATCAATGATTTGGAGCAGAAGGAAGAAATAAACATTCAACCGGAACAGAATGAAGAAACAAGAATTTTAAAAAAATGAGGAGAGGCTTAGGAACTTCTGGGACAACTTTAAACATTCCAACATCTGAATCATAGGGGTGCCAGAAAGAGAAGAGGAAGAGCAAGAAATTGAACACTTATTTGAAAACATAATAAAGGAGAACTCCCCCAATCTGGCGAAGGAAATAGACTTCCAGGAAGCCCAGAGAGTCTCAAAGAAATTGGACTCAAAGAGGAACACACCAAGGCACATCTCCATTAAGTTACCCAAGATTAAAGATAGAGAATCTTAAAAGCAGCAAGAGGAAAGGAGACAGTTACCTACAAAGGAGTTCCCATTAGACTATCAGCTGATTTCTCAAAAGAAATTTTACAGGCAAGAAGGGCCTGGAGAGAAGTATTTGAAGTCATGAAAGGCAAGGACCTACATCCAAGATTAATCTATTCAACGAAGCTATCATTTAGAATGGAAGGGCACATGAAGTGCTTCCCAGATAAGGTCAAGTTAAAGGAGTTCATCATCACCCAGCCTTTATTATATGAAATGTTAAAGGTATTTATCTAAGTAATTGAAGAAGATCAAAACTATGAACAGTAAAATGATAACAAACTCACAACTATCAACAGCTGAACCAAAAACAAAAACAAACTAAGCAAACAACTAGAAGAGGAACAGAATCACAGAAATGGAGATCAGATGCGGGGTTATCAGTGGGGAGACGGAGGGAGAGCGTGGTGGAAACAGTATAGGGAATAAGAAGCATAAATGATAGGTACAAAATAGACAGGGAAGGTTAAGAATAGTATGGGAAATGGAGAAGCCAAAGAACTTGTATGTATGACCCATGGACATGAACTAAGGGAGTAGAATGCTGGTGGGTGGAGGTTACAGGACAGAGGGGAATAAAGGGAAGAAAAAAATGGGACAACTGTAACAGCATATTCAATAAAATATATTAAATTTTTTAAAAATGTTAAAGTAAAATGTTTCCTTTGTAAATTAAGGGATATAAAGATGAAAATATCATGGTCCTGTCCTTAAGGAGAGTTGATGATATTCTTTCTCTCACCTCCTGTTCTTTTTCAGACAGACCAAACTCTAAGGAGAGAAAATGTGGTTGAAAAAATTTAACATTTAAAAAATAATAATAAACATAGTTGGCAATATAACTCAACCAGGCCTTTGATAGAATAGTAATTTTCCACTTTACATTTATTATTAACTTTGAAAATTCCATTTATGCTGAGAATCAATATGTGCACTTATGCTGTTTAAAAGTTGTATTTTGTCTGCAGTTTATGCTAATCAGTTTTTTTAAAGAGAAATTCCAAGGTCTTTGGGAAAGGAAAGAATCAGGTGGCTCAGGGCTTAGAGGACATAAGGGCTGGTGAGAGCATTGCATTGGAATGGATCCTTCAGGGGACACCTTGAAAACCCTTTACCCTAGGATCAAGGTGGACTAAAAAGTCTCTAACCAGGGGAAGAACTAAGATTAAGCTTGTTCTGACTGCAAGGAGGAAGAAAAGGTCTCCCATGAGAAATCTAAACCAAATTTATATCACAAAAAGGTTTAGAGTCCAAATCTATACTACTTGCATTGTAGAGCATGAAAATCAGTCTGTCTGTGTTTGTATGCGTTTAGGTATGTATGTATGTATCTATCTATCTATCTATCTATCTATCTATCTATCTATCTATCTCCTTCCCTCCTTTTGTCCTTGGAGTACTTGGAAGAAGCAAGCACAAATTTATACAAAGATGCCACTTTTGCCAATCAGGCCAAAGGAATTCCTACAGTGGAGTTAAAAAAAAAAAAAAAAAAAACCTCCCCTGATAACTATGCATTAGTATAAATCAATCAATTCATAACACAAATGGGAACACTCAACTACAGAGAAGAATCCTTATCATTAAAAATGAGAGAAATTAATACATTAAGAAAATGAAATAATGCTGCAGCCTAGAAGACATACAATAATATATTTTAAAATGTTACTGGTATAAAAGAAGGGTTTGGAATCATAAGGAAATAATAAAATACTTTGAGAATAAAGGGAAGGTTTGAAAAAGAACCACATGAAATTTTCATAAATAATAGAATAGTCATTAAAATTCACGTTACTGTAGCCAGGTTAAGCAGTAAACTTGACACAGCTTGTTGCTAGAATATGTGCCAGAGGAAATTATCCATAATCCGATACAGAGCTTAGAGAGATGGAAAGTAGGAAAGAGATTCGAAGTGACCTAGAGGCTGTTCTGAGATGGTCCAGCACAATTCTGATAGGAGGTTGAGGCAGTGTTTTTAAGACAACAAATTAAGTGTTTGGGGATGTAGACACAGTTTATTCATAGACTTGATACCTCAAAGATTTTGCTGACATGATTGTATTGTAGCAGAATTAAATGACAGTTCACTTATAAAGTAACCTGAAAATAAGAACTAATAACTTAGCAAAATTATGGAACTCTTTTAAGATTACTATCATATGGTACCTCATACGTGTAAGTGCTCAATAAATACCTGTTGAAAGAATGAGTAAATGATGCAGTTTCTGCCTCTGTTCTATCAAGAATTTCAAGTTTTTAATAGCTTTCAGAAAAGGTCAAATAACTTCATATGTAAACTATTCTGCCTTACTCATGTTTAAATTCTTAGAGCTAACTCATATAAGGCATTATTAGTTCATTCCTCCTATCATGAAATCTTAGTATTTCCTCTGTTTATTCACTTATTATTTTAAAGTACTAATGGGTAACATTGAATGCCTGTTATTTGCCCTTCCCTCTGTGTCATTTTGAATACCAAGTCTAAACTTTCAAACTTTTCCTTTTTCTATACCTGCTTTCCTTCTTTGACTATATAGATTATGCCTCTTCTATGATTGAACATTGCTAGAGTCTATACTATCTTGTCAGAAAAGTTTAATTTGGGGGGATACCAATGCCAGCATTAAATATTACATGGAAAAATTACCTTTGGTAGTGCTCAAATAGACATCTTTTAAAAAGTCTTTAATCTGAGTAAACAGAAGAAAGTGCATTGCTTTCATCAAGAAAAATAAAAACTACTTATTTGGAAGTTAGGCTATTCAGCAATTAATCCTTTTATGTTTTCAGAATTCAGCTGTGGAAATGCTCTTGTCAAAACAACTTCCTCTCGATGTTCAGGAAAGCATGAAAAACACTGAAGATGAGCACAAAGTTAATGAGCTGCAAAATCAACCTTTAGAATTAGATGTTGTGTTAAGAAATGAACAATTAAAAGAAATAGAGGTAAGGAAACAAGAAAAACACTGACAACATGATTGCGTTACTTATCCAGTGGAATACAATATATTTTAATTACCAAAAACTTGCTTGCGCCGAGTGAAAAGTCTTATTTAACCTTTGCCAGATGATCAATTTGGTAACTATATAATTATGTGCTAATCAGCAAGTTGTATAAATCTTGCCATTTAAAAAGTGGGAGAATTTAATGAACATTAGTGTGCTTTCTGTTTCTTAAAGTTCCTAAAAACTTCCTTAGTAACAAAATTTAGACATTTTTGGTTGTCATTCCTTTTTTCTTAGTCATATCTGTCTTCTGATTCTGACAAATTCCTTTTATTTTTCTAGTTGTCAACAGTATTGGGTACTGTTTCTTTGTTTTTACCTCTCTGTTTACACAGCTGTGTTTATGTATTTACAGGTATATAAAATGATCTGATAGTGCAGTTATGGCCCCTACAATTTTAACTATGTTTATAATAGGATATAGTGTATATAAGTAATAAAAATAAAATAAATCTTCAACACGGCAGAAACTTTTAACACAATAAAGTGATCTAATTGCTATTAAATGCTATACCAATGGTGAGTTTCAGTTTAGATTTTAATATAATTCAAGTGAAAAAATCTTTTAAATGTCAGGACTTAACATCCTCTGTGTGCAAATGAAATCTTTGCATCTTGGGATAGAGTACATTATTGGAAGGAAAGAGGATGGGAAACAAAATGAATGAACGAATGAATGCGAGAGTGAGTGAGTGTATACTTACTGATTTCCTTCACTTGTTTTTAGGAACTATATACCCAATTGGAAGCAAAGAAAGGAGCCATTGAACCACTAGAACAAACTGAGTATCTCAACAAAACAGAAACAAGTACTTCGGCTATCCACAATGCAGGGAATTCAGTGCAGCACTTGGACAGTCTGCTGCAGGCACTTATTACTTTGAAGAACAATAAAGACAGCCAATATTGCCTCCTTGAAGATTTTCGGGAACACCTCGCTGCAGTTGAATCCTCCTTGAAAGCCTTGTTGACAGAAACGGAAAGTCTGAAAGTGTAAGTGCAGGAATTTAGGACTTGCATTCATTTTATTCAAGCACAGGCCCTCAAACAGTCCCAGGGTTTATGAGTTTTACTATAAAGGATGTTTCTACAGCACAGAAATTAATTCCATATGGAAGCCATTGAAGAAAGCTCTATTGGTTTTGTACAAAAAAATTATTTATATTAATTTTATAATTAAATTATATTAATTTTGCCAACTAATTTGTTAAATATCTAATTCATGCTATAAATGCCTGCAAAATATGTTAAAGTTCTGTGGAATTTAATATTCTTTTTGTCAAGAATTTATTCGAAACTATGGGGTGAAAACATTTATGTATACAGTTGTTTAGTATCAGCATAATTGGTTAAAATTGTCTGGAAGATATTTAATATATATGTACTGTACTGGTTTCTTTTAAAATATATGCACTCCTACCCTGACCAGTGTGGCTCTAATCTGGGCACTGTCCCACAAAGTGAAAGTTCAGTCCCTGGTCAGGGCATGTACCTGGGTTGCAGGTTTCATGCAAGAGGCATCCGATCGATGTTTGTCACTCACATCTCTTCCTCTTTCTCCCTTGCTTCCCTTCCCTCTAAAAATAAATACTAATCTTAAAGAAAACAAGACAGATGCATTCTCTTTGGCTTTGAAAATGATGGTACTTTACAGGTTATAGAATACTTTTACATACATTGTTCCCTTCCCTCTTCATTCTTTTTCTGTGGTTCTGAATTTTATAATACTCACTTTATAAGTGAGCCCTCTACATCGTCACAAACTAATTGAAAGCTATGGTAAACAAGATTCTGAATTTTATTTTAAGGACAGAGTGCTCTTATAGACAATCTAATCTTTTCTTCTGTGAATTCAAAAAAGAATTTCTTTTGATAAATTCTAGCCTTGGGTTGATATATAATAAATATTTACAAGCTTCTTTTTTTTTTCCTAGGGGACCACTGGACAATGCAACTTATCTGGCCAAAATTCAAAAATTGCTGGCATCAATAGAAAAAGAGAAAGATTCTTTAAGCAAGATGAAAATTGAATGGGAAAATTTATCAAACTGTCTGACTGACATGGATAAGAAGTTGTTGGAAAGCCAGGTCAAGCAACTTGAACATGCATGGAAACAAGTAGAGCAGCTAGTTCAAAAGAAATATTCTCAGCATATGGTGGAACACGAGGAATTTTCATTTCTCATGAGTGAGATCCATAACCTGGCCATTTCTCTGCAGCAGCAGCAGCAGCATCTCAGTTTAAAACTGAGCTCTCCAGAAGAACAGGAAGGGAACGAAAGCATGGTTGCCTTGGCCACTGAACTCCAGGCTATCAAGCATAGATTTTCCGTTTTAAAGGGGCGAGCTGAACCGCAGATGAAGAGGATTTGGGGAGAAAGAGAAAAGAAGGTTTTGGAAGATGCAATCACTACTTTGCAGAAGCAGTTGGAAGCATCGGAGCCATTAAACGCAGAGGTGGAAAATGAGATCAAGAAGTGTGAAATAAGGAACAAGGTGAAAGAGACTGTCTTATGGGTGAAGAATCTGTTAGGTGAACTTGTTCCTACGATTTCTCTTCTACCAGATGACATTCTTTCACAGATCAGAAAATGCAAAGTGACACATGATGGCATTCTGGATAAGCAGCGGGCTGTGGAGTCATTGTTTGAAGAAGTCCAAGAGAATATTCCTAACCTGACAGCACACGAGAGTGATGAAATAAATAACCTCCTCCAGGACTTACAAGATCAATGCCAAATGCTCATTTTAAAATCAACGCAAAGATCACAGCTGTTAGAATTTAAATTGGAAGAAAGAAGCAAATTTGCTGCAGTAATAGGGAAAGTTCAGCTTTCACTTCAAGGAAATGAAACACTGATAATTCCCAAGGTGGAAACAACCTCCACAGAAGCTGAACTAGAACATCAGCGTGTCAAGTTGATGACTTCTCAGAAGGAACTGCAAGAAATTGAGAGTGTAATTTCAACACATCTTCAGGAGCTAACAAATATCTCTAAGGATCTAAGTGTGTTTGAAAGACTATTTCTGGATAATCAATTGAAAAATCTTAAGGCTAGAGCCAACAGAACACAAAGATTCATTCAGAATAAATGTAATGAAGTAGAACACAAGATAAATTTTTCCAGAGAATTCCGTGAACAAACATCTGTGCTTCAGAAGGAGCTTGATAACATACAACACAGTGAACTGCTACTAAGTCAAGAAATAAATCAGAATGTTAAAGAGGAATTCTGTCATCTTCAGGGCCGACTCACTGGTATCCAGTCTAGCATCCAACAAGTATTGAAATTCAAAGAAGTGCTGGACTGTATTGGACTCAACTGGGATTTTTCCCAACTTGACATATTACAATCCCAAGTGTTTGCAAAAGAAAAGGAACTTGAAGAAAAAATTAGGCAGTTGGACACATTTATGGCTGAATATGGCAAACATCAAGCATCACTAAGTAAACTGAGGGCACTGGAACTGAAAATTAAGAAAAGGGCTGACGCAGTCCTAAAAACCACTAATACTGCACCAGAAAGCCATCTGCTCAATGCTCAAATTTTGAATCAGAGAATTGAGAAAGCCATGTGCTTGTATCATGAGATAATCAAGAAATTAAGTGAGAATAAGGCCTTTGATAACGCCTTCAAAGAGGAAGAAATACAGCAACTAAAGCCATATGCAGAAGAAAATGATAAATTACGGAAAGTTCTCCAAAATATACTGCTAGAATCCCAACAGAAAGAAATGGATGAAAAGCGTTTTCAGGACGAACTGGAAAGTTCCTTACATGTTTTGAACCAGATAAAATCTCAGTTACAGCAGCCTTTACTTATAAATTTGAAAATTGAGTGTATTCAACAGGAAATGGATAATTGCGAAGTGCTTCTAGAACAAGTTCAGGCAGAAATGTATAGCGTTAAAGCTGTCACTGTTACTGAGAAGCAAAAAGAGGAAAACTCTTCTGAAGCTAGTGATGTGGAGACAAAACTACGTGACTTTGAAGATCTTACCATTCAGCTTCATGCAAACATTGATTTGCGGACAGTAAGTTTTTTTTTTTTTAATTAAGTGGTTAACATGTCTTTTTATTTCATGATTTTATGTTTTGCTCTGGTTAATATCTACACTTCTCAAAAAGTTACAGATTTTACAGGAAAATTCTCCACAGGAAAATAGCCATTTAGACAATTGCTAAGAGTCAGTTTATAATCCTGACTTGTTCCACATCTAAATAGAATGCCTTATGATTTGGAAAAGACAAGTTTGACCCCTTTATTTCTATATCCCTAATAACCTCTGTTGCTCAGATCAAAGTTTTTTTGTTTATGTTCTAGAACTAATAGGACATAGCGGGAGAAATGTGATGTGGAAAAGAAGAACACAAAATAATAATATTTACTTAGAAATTACAATGAACTAAACATTTTACTTTTAACCATCACAGCAACTCTGTGAAGTGGGAGCTGCTATTAGCTCTATTTTAAAATCAGGAAATCGAAGTTCAGAAACATCAATTATTTTTTCAAGGCCTTGCAATAGTAACAGAACCAGGATTCAACTTGAGGTCTGTCTGATTGTAGAACAGGGATCATCAAATTGAGGCCATTGCACTTGATTTTGTAAATCAAATTTTACGGGAACACAGCTCTGCTCCATTATTTTAGGGATGGTCTATGGCTGCTTCTGTGCTCTTTAAATTGGTACTTAACGAATGTTGAGCAAATTGAGTACTTTTCCATTTCATTTTTTAATTGACATATAATTGACATATATTTTAATATATCAGTTTCATGTGTACAACATAATGATTCTGTATTTGTACATGCTGTGAAATGATGACCACAATAAGTCTAGTTGTCATCACACAAAGTTATAAAATATTTTTTCTTGTGATGAGAATTTGTAATGTCATCTGGTAGAAGGGAAATCGTAGGAACAAGTTCACCTAACAGATTCTTCACCCATAAGACAGTCTCTTTCACTTGTTCATTATTACATACTTCTTGATCTTGTTTTCCACCCCTGTGTTTAATGGCTCCGATGCTTCCAACGCTTCTGCAGAGTATTGATTGCATCTTCCAAAACCTTCTTTTCTCTTTCTCCCCAAACCCTCTTCATATGAAAATACTTGATACTGAATTTTTAAGATCTACTCTCTTAGCAACTTTCAAATGTGTAATACAGTACTAACTATAGTCGCCATGTTATACATTACATCCCAAGGCATTACTTTTATAAGTAGAAGCTTATAGCTTTTGACCCCTGCTTCACTCAATTCAGCCCCCCACCCCTGCCTCTGACAACCACAGATCTGTTCTCTGTATCCTTCTCTACTCGATTTTAATGCTGTTTCCAGAAACAATGTACATAAATCCCCAAAATCAGATGATTAGAACTGGACTGGAAGGGACCTTTAAAGTTAATTATTTCAACTATTTCAATAAGAAGACAATAAGTGGTGTGCTGAAAACTAAAGTTGGTAGCATAGCTAATAATTTAAAAACACTAGAGGCCTGAGGTTTTTAGTTTTCATCTTTTTTTCCCAAGTATTGATTAAGGTTCTGTACATTAAGTATATTCCATTGTTTTATTTAATTCATGTCTAATACAAGAGTTCTAGAGTAGGAACATAATATCATTAGACATGATTCATAAGGTTTACTTTTGAATTTAGATTTCTTTTGCAAATCTGGGAACAATTTTTCTTTGTGTAAACATTTTTAAATACTAGGCAAAATAAAAGTATGAGATGCTAACTCTTCTAAGACCTAAGTATATTATGAATACACCATACAAATTCAAGAATGGCAAAAATCTCAGAAGTTTTGCAATTTTGTCATAGCATTTAATCTCCTTTTCTGCAGAATGTCTTGAATGATGCTTATGAAAATGTGACACACTACAATGAGGCGGTGACCAGGGCAGTGGGGATCATCAATGACCTTGAAGCCATTGTGGCATCCCATAGAGTAGACCTGGAAAACCCAGAAGAATCACTGGAGATGCCTCGCTGGAAACAAGAGGAACTGGAATCCACTATAGCAGACATCCAGGACCTCACTGAGAAATTGGGGACCATATCCAGCCCTGAAGCCAAACTACACCTTCAGTGTACTTTGCAGGAATTCATTTCTGAGAACTCAGCCCTGAGTGAGGCAGTCAAAGTAAAGGAAGCTAAAACAGAAAGGTAGGTACTTCTTTCTGAAGGTAATAATGCATTAAGAACATAATACAAATTTCTTTACAATTAACATGTACACAGAAATAATTTGGAAAATATGGAAAAGTTAAAAACAACATTCTGTAAAGAAAACCACAACACATATTTTAGTGTATTTCATGTATTTTTTCTCATTTAATATTGAGTACATACAACAGAATTTCTATGAGTCTGCATATGGTATAAAGAATAATGATAAAACAAACAGCCTTGTACCCAAAAGTTCAAAGATAAACACCATGACTTTTGAATTATCTTTTATGCTCCTTCCCTCTCCTTTTAGATGAACAGAACTCATCCTTATCCTAAATATTTATCATTTCCTTGCTTTTCAAATGTTTGTACTATGTGTTTGTATTCTGTTTCCATGTGTGTATATTCTTCTATAATTTCATTTATTTCAAATTCATCATTGTGATCCTAAAGTTTACTGTATTTTGCCATGTATAATGTACACTTTTCTGCCCAAATTTTCTGAGGGAAAAATAAGGATGCACATTATACATGGGTATAATGATTACATACCATGGGTATAATCCGTGTATAATGTGCACAAAAACATATGTATGTGCATTATACACAGCAAAATATGGGTATTGACATTCTTGTCTATAGTAAAATTCAGCCACTCAGCTGTTGATAGACATATGGGTTGTTTCTAGTTTTTGCATTCACAAATACTTCTACCAGGAACATTTTTTTTTTTAAGATTTTATTTATTTATTTTTAGAGAGAGGAGAAGGGCGGGAGAAAGAGCAATGTATGGTTGCCTCTCACATGGCCCTCACTGGGGACCTGGCCTGCAACTCAGGCATGTGCCCTGACTGGGAATCGAACCGGGACCCTTTGGTTCCCAGCCTGCGCTCAATCCACTGAGCTACACCAGCCGGGGCCCAGGAACATTTTTTTAATGCAACAGCTTCCCTGAGGTACATACCTAGAATTGTGGTTGCAGGCTCACACACCTTAAATTTTTAATTATAAATGATTTTATTCATTTTGTTTAGTCAGACCAGTAGCATGTTAGTGTAACAATCATCCCATATCCTTGCCAACACTTGATGTTGTGGGATTTAATTTTTGCCACTCTGATGGGTCAGAAGTGATATTTTGTTGTGGTTTTAGTTTGCATCTCTATTAATGTTAATGAATTTGAGCCTCTTTTTAAAAAATATTTTTTGGTTATTTTTATTTCTTCTTCTGAGAGATACCTGTTCAAGCCTTTACCCAATTTTTATCGGGTTGTCCATCTTTTTCTCATTTATTTGAAGGGATTTATTCCATACAAGGTGGTTTCCTCTTACACACTCATCGTGGTGGGAGGGCCGGGCTTTATCCCCTGTTGCCAGCTTTCCAGGAGAAGGGCAGTGAAACGGAGCTGCAGCAAATGCCCTCAAAGTGACAACGCCCCAGAGCTTAGCTTACATGTCCGTATTTCCACGTTCACTGAGTGTGGGGCCTCCAAATATTTCTTCACTTCTGGCCAGTTTATTATTGTGTTTTAAGAATTTAAAAATATTTGATACTGAATTTTTAATTGTTTTCAGTGGGGGAGTTAGGCTGTATCTATTTTGTATACATAATTTTATTTATAGTTGTTTTTCAATATGTCACAGCATGATGCTGTATAAAAAAAATATGCTGCCTTTTATTTTACTTTATAATTTGAGCTCTTTTTCTTATTGTAACAAGAACTCCATAAAAGTAATTAGAATTTCTATGTAATATTTTATAAAATGAATTGTTGTAATTCACCCAGCTGTATCTTTTGATTTAATAGTCTAATAAGTAAAAAGATTTTATAATACAACAGATTTTATCAGTTTTAGGTTAAAATTCCTTCTGTTGTATGCAGATTAATTCATTAAGATAAATTGCAAAAGTCCAATTAATGATCAAAAGATCTGAACATTTTAAAGACTAAATGGTTTTCTATAAGAATTGTACCTGTTTACACCTCATGAGCAGTGCTGAAGAATGCAGTTTGCAAAGTTAGGTGTTTTGGGAATAGTCTTACTTACTTGTTAAAGTTTTTATTGCAAGCCTTATGCAGGTGTCTGTGAGGAGAAGGTAGTCAATGAAAGTTTATTGAAATACATTGAATAACAAAAATAGAATTATATTCTGTTTGTTTTTTTTTAATTTAATATTCAAATTTATCCTGGGAAGTTGAGGCTTTATTGCACTAAATAAAGTTTAATATCCCTTTTTTCTCACTAGGTGTCTCAAGAATTACAAATGCTATAGAGAACTTAAAGAGAAAATTGGCAGTGACCTCAGCCACGTGGGAGCGGTGCTTGGGCAGTCCATGTCCCCATTGCCAGTGTCTTACAAAGAAGCATTAGAACGCTTGGAGCAGAGCAAGGTAATAGTATCTGTGAATCTCCAGTAAGACTGGGTGCAAAAAAAAAAAAAAAAAACGCAGAAAGCTGGTGAAGGCAGCAGGGAATGTGGCTGTTAAGACCCACAGAAATCTTCAACCTGACTTGTACACTAAAGAAAATTTTTCCAACCAAAAGCCAAGGGGGAAATGAAGCAATCGTTCTGATAGAGTTAATAGTTGGTTCATGGGACAGCCTTCTGCCTAGTGGCATGCTGTCCCAGCTGACCACTTTCTCTAAAGCTCTATCTTCTACATTATTTTGTTAGACATTGCTGGCCCAATGGCGTAGGATTTAATGCAACTATCCTAAATGTTAAATTCTGTTTACTTTTTATGCTCTATTACCAAGCAATTTTAGTTTTTGTTTATTTTCAACTGTTGGTCTATGGTATTATGTTATTAGGGTTTGGATGAGAACGTTCTGAATCATCTGCGCGTAACACATCCACCCTAAAACAAAACACAAAAAAACAAAAACTGAAATAAAACTTTGGCCATTGATACAGCAAGTATTGTGCAAATTAACTACCTAGTAAAATTTGAGATTTACAATATAATAACAAAATGAACTAGGATATTTACTTTTGAAAACATATTCTTGCTTGGAAAAATTGGCTTATGGGTCATTATTTGTTTCCACAGTCTCAAATTCATGTACAATACAATAGATAATTCTCATTTGTCTCAGATTGGCCTTCAAAGGCACTAAAAAATAGGTCATGAAATATTTGTGGGTGCTTTAAATCATTTATTGTTCAAGATTTTTAAAAGCTTATACCTTTCAGAAAAATTAATCTACTCCTATCTTTTTCTTGCTTAAGGCCTTGGTGTCAAATCTTACATCAACTAAAGAAGAGTTAATGAAACTGCGACGGGTCCTCAGACACCTGAGCTGCACAGTCACAGAGAATGATGGCCTGGGTCTGCTCAGAACCACGGTGGCTCTGTGGGAGAAATGGCTGAGTGTGCTGGAAGCTGCTGAAGAGTGGGAGATGTGGTGTGAAGAACTGAAGCAGGAGTGGAAGTTTGTCAGAGAAGGAGTAAGTGGTTGATTTCCAACTCAAACCGTACAGTTTTCTTAACAAGAGTCATTTAAATTGTTTTATTACTTTCATATTGTTTTTATTTATGAGTCTTCAACCTCTATCTTTTGTTTGCATCACATATGTTACACATAAATGTTTATAGAGGTCAGATCCTATAAACATCAGCTTCAAGAAATGATACAAAGTTTTTTATAATACTAGAATATTTTTTGGTATCAGATAATGCTTAGAAATAAGTGACTACTTGTTCATTCAAGCTTTAAAACTTTTTTGTGCAGATAAATTAAATCCTTTTAAAAATAACTGTCTCTACCTGGCACTAAAGGTTAGAATTAGGAGGTATTCATAATAACCAACTACTTTGGAAATTAAGTATAATTGTTAAGTAAGGAAATTAACTATAGTTGCAAAGTATGGGTTTAAAAATGCCTGATTTTTTTTTCTGAAAACTGCCTCAAAGAAACTTCTGTGATATATACATCAATCACACATGTTAATTTAACCGTGGTTCAGGACTTACACACCACAAATATTTAGAAAAGACAATTTACAATAGTATAGAGGCTTCCTCTCCACTCATTCTTGTGTTCAGGCTCTGTGGCTGTTCTTCTGGGGAGGTTTGTGGAATTCGCAGGTGTGGAACCCGTGGATCTGGAAGGCTGACCAGAACATGTAGGGGGTGAAAGGAGGGGCAGGAGGTACTGATGGACAAGGAGGTACCTTCTGGTACACATTCCATGGAGATCCTCGTGCCACATTTGCAGCATTTTTCAGAGGTTCCAACCTCTTTGAAATTTTCTTTGGAAGACAGGTGGGTGGTGGTAGAAATTCTAAAGAAATGGAAGTAGATGGAGATCCTTTCGGTTCCTTTGGATTCAGCATGAGTGGATATCCAAGAGACAGGAATTCTGTGGGGCCTTCCCATGTCAAACAAGACCCTGAAGTTATTCAAGAAGTTAGAGTATCACTTAAAGAAATATATAGTGGTTGTACTAAATGGATGAAGACTTCTTGAAAAAGGTTAAACCCTGATAAAAAGAGTTACAGATCTAAGGACAAAATTCTCACTATTGAAATTTAAAAAGGGTGGAAGGAAGGCACCAAAATTACTTTTCCAAAGGAAGGAGATGAAACACCAACTAGTATTCTAGCAGACATTGTTATTATTATTGAAGATAAAGATAACCCAGAATTTAGAAGGGATGGATCAAATATAATTTATACTGCTAAAATTACGAGAGGCATTGTGTGGCTGTTCAGTTATGTGTCAACAATGGATGGAAGAACCATACCTATGTCAAGAAATGATATTGTAAAACCTGGAATGAGAAGAATTATTGGATATGGGCTGCCATTTGCAAAAAATCCTGACCAATATGGTGACCTTCTTTTTTTAAAAAAAGATTTTATGTATTTATTTTTAGAGAAGAGAAGGGAAGGAGAAAGAGAGGTAGAGAAACATCAATGCGTGGTTGCCCCTTGCACACCCCCACACTGTGGACCTGGCCTGCAACCCAGGCATGTGCCCTGACTGGGAATCAAACTGGTAACCCTTTGGTTTGCAGGCTGGCACTCAATTCACTGAGCTATACCAGCCAGGGCCATGGTGACTTTCTAATAGAATTTGAAGTGTCCTTCCCTGATTCTATATCTTCATCATCCAAAGAAGTACTTAGAAAACATCTTCCTGCCTCATAGGATGAAAACTTTGGTACCCATATTTCGATAAGGCACTCTATTTTATTTCACTTCTCCCAAGTCAGAAACTTTTAGTATTTTGCTTACATGTAAAATTTGATTTTTGCAGAGTTAGTAGATATATTTCTAATAAAATAGTAGACTATCCAAGTACTTTATTTCTTTCTATCCAAATATCTTTATATTCTCAGTTTGGTAGGTTCTCATTTATAATGGAAATTTAAATTCTTAAACTATGCATGTGATATGTGTTTTTTGAACATAAAAACCCAAGTCATTTGGAAATGTGATTAACTAGATTTAAATCCCTGTCTGAAGTGCTGCTATAGGACTGGTACCCATGAAAGAATATCCTAATGCATATGTTTCACCATTTTGGTTTTTAAAATGTGCCGTAACATTTGTTAATAACATAGTTGTAATGTTCTTAAGGTGGACCTTTTCTCCATAAAAGGGAAATTAATGGCAATTTATCTCTTGTGGAAATTCTGATTGCCTGAGCTACTGATATTTTAGAAATAGGCTGTTTTTAAAATGACATGTAATTTTTTGCAAGTTGACTGTATATCTTGGACTTAATAAATTATAGGCACATTTATTTGTCCACTACTTTAAACTAGTTTGTTTACTAGTAAACATATTTTTAGAGCAAATGTTGTTACTTGGAATTAATTTTCCAATTACACAGTCTTCTGTAACTTACTCATAATATGCTGCATGTACCTTATGCAATTTCCCAAAAAAGAATAAACTACCACTATGGTGTTAAAGCACAATATGGGGAAAATAAACACTAACTGCTGCTTATGAATGATGTTGCTACTACTTGTTATGCAATAAATATTTTACTTTTTCATATGCATAGGTTGCATTTCTTAGGTGTTTTAATTTTTAAATATATTTACATCTAAAAATTTAAAAAATAGTATAGAATTATCTTAGGGTTCTCTTTAATTCTTTAATCTTTCTAAAGGGCCAGGTATAAATGAGGTACAAATCAGAACATTAAATGATAATTCTTCTCTCATTCATGTCAAAATTCCTGCTGAATTTACTTAAAAGAGAAATATACTCATCAGTACTTCATTAGAGGTAGGACACATGTTTCTGTTTTTAAAGATTTTATTTATTTATTTCTAGACAGAAGGGAATGGAGGGAGAAAGAGATGGGGAGAAACATCAATGTATGGTTGCATTTCATGTGGCCCACGTGGGGACCTGGCCTGCAACCCAGCCATGCGCCCTGACTGGGAAATGAACCGGCGACCCTTTGGTTTGGTTCACAGCCTGCGCTCAATCCACTGAGCTACACCAGCCAGGACACATGTTTTGGTTTTTAAATGTTTAGTACTATCATATTTTCTTGCTTAAAACTTGTTATTCTTGCCCTGGCTGGTGTAGCTCAGTAGATTGAGCACGGGCTGGGAACCAGAGGGTCCCGGTTCGATTCCCTGTCAGGGCACATGCCGGGTTGCGGGCCGGGTCCCCAGTGAGGGCCATGTGAGAGGCAACCATACATTGCTGTTTCTCTGTCTCTCTCTGTCTCCCTCCCTTCCCCTCTCTCTAAAATAAATAAATAAAATCTTAAAAAAACAAACAAACTCGTTATTCTTGCAGATGAATATCATTTTGGTGCTGGTGGAGTTTCATTAGTAAATAGTGTCTTGAATGTTAAAACTCTAAGAAGCATTGCAGAGTACACTTTTAGCAGGACTGCTAGCCTCCAGTTCTTTCCCATTCAGAATGGCACCGTTTATTGAGTTGGTACAGTAGGCTGTGTACCTTGCTAAGACTGCGTTTCACACATGATGCCACTGCATCCTTGCATTGCCCTCTGGAGTTATTCCCATTTTATTGATGGGGAAACTGAGGCACTAAGCAATTTAAGTTGGCACAAGACCTCCCAGTGATTGAGTTATAAGCATCTGTGGGCTGGGACCACATTTCTTAAGCTCACAGCTGTGACTTTAGAATCATCCAGTGCTTTGTGCTTAGTAGGTACTTAGTAAATATTTCTTGAGTGACAGGTCTTATTCAAACCCAGGTCTAAAGCTAATCCTAAACTTTTGTTCTTTTTATCATATTACATTGTTTCTCTACTGCTATATAACTATTTGCAATTATATTTTATTAATTCAGGCTACATTCATTTAGATCTTTGTAATTATTCATAAAGCATTTGACAGTATCTGCTAATAGAATGAGTTTTCAAAGAGTGAAAAACAAAATGTCCTCATGTAGTAACAAAAACTACTAACACTTAATAGGCACTGATTGAACATATGCCATGCACAGCTCTAAACTCTTTACACGTATTATCATTTATCCTCTCAAAAATCCTGTGAGGCAGGTATTTTTATAGTCCTCA